>WSYQ01000307.1:0-12549 GCA_011426435.1 Lysiphlebus fabarum | reverse complement strand
TCTACTCGAATAAAAAATGATATTCATTAATCTGGACTTTTCCGTTATAAACGGTTATAAAACAGTTTCAACAGTAAATAAAAATAACAAAAAAGGAAATATAGACTTTTACCCTTTCTAGACCAGAGTTGTCAGCATTCCATGCAATGACTGGAATACCGAGATATCCAGCTAACTGAAGAAAGTACTGTGCACTTGCCGTACTACGTCCATATTGCTCGTAGTTCATAAGATAAAGTATTGCTGAGACATTCACTGATAAGAACTCCTTGCACAGAGAATTCAATATAGCTGAAATGAAAAATTAATCGAAATTTTTATCATTATCATTATTAAGAAAGCTGTTAAAACTAAAAATTATGTTAATTGTTTTCGAAATGTTTTGAAACATAAAAAAAAAATAAATTCACAATTTTCTTCCGGAATTTCCATCGAAAAATATATTTCCTTGAAAAGAAATAAATATCATTGAAATTAGAAAAATAGAACTATTTGAAATTAATATCAACATGTATACACATTTCACATATATTTTATTAATGTTTTAAATAACTACTTTCTATCTTCGTTTCTAGAAGTAGCAATCTATTCTATTACATACATATCTTAGATAAACGGTTATATCCTAAAAAAAAAGCAGTCATGTCATGGAGGCACATTCTGCGTGCGCATCTAACTAAAACTTGGCGCTTCACTTTCTAAATTCAGCGCCTCCAATTTGAGTTTAAACATCATTTTTATTGCTAATTCTAATAGAGGGTTATAAATACTCATCCAACGAAAAGATGAACAGTTTTTAAAGTGAAGACAACTCGATGTAAGTACAATGTATTATTCTTTTTCTTTAATTATAATTAATTGATGCACATTTTTGTTTAATAATATTTTTTTCAAATGATTCGTGAACCAGATGTGATTAAATGTATATAATGTGTGTAATAAAAAAGAGGCTATTTAGTGTATCATAAATTAGTATAATCATTAGTTTGAATATTATCATTGTTATATTATAATTATTTTTATTAATAAAAAAAAAAAAACGGCAGTACATTAATCATATTCCAAATTATTTCATTATTGATGTGATTCGTCTCGTGTCATCAATCGAACTAGAACGTTCACGACGCGCAATCACTGAGGATTAGGTTTTTTTTTTTCGTCTAAAATATTTAAGACTAGTTTCTTTTATTGCATGTAATTGTTATTGTATGTTTTTTTGGTTTATTTGAATGTTTAATAATCACTTTTTCTAATTGTATTTTCATTCTGTTCCAGGTACTGAAAATCAGTCGTCCACGAATATCATTGCTAATCCACAATATGCTGATCCATTACAAAACTTGATAGCTATCGAGTTATCGATTTAGCAGTCAACAACTGTTGAAATTCTTGGTCCTATTCACAGACGCAAATATCAAAGGAATTTGAAGCGAAAAATTGCACGAGTTCATTATTAAAAAAATGACTCCAGCTATCAATACTACGTGCCAAAAAAAGTTACTCGTAGTCCAGTACATTCTGATATTGACTCATTTGATAATATGATTATGTTTCCTCAAGTCTCCATAATAGAGATAGCGATAGTGGTGATTCAGACTATGATAATACACGTCTACGTCGATCTGAGTGCACAGATTTATGTGATGATGATCAGGTATATGTTTTTTTCCATTTGTTTTTTTTATGCGCTTCGATTTGACCATTTTTTTATTTTTAGTTCTACTCATTGTTTTTTTTATATTAGCCACTGTCACAAGTAATGTGAAACATTTTTACTATTAGTCAAGTTGAATTATCAATCAATATACTACTAGCTGACCCGGCAAACGTTGTTTTGCCATACATATACATATATGCCAGCCACGAAATAATTGCATTTAACGGAAGTAGGGAATACCGGGATAGGAAATTAAACGTGTAAAAGTCTCCAAATAATTAAACAATGAACATTTATTCTCTTAGCTACCAAATATTGAAATATATCTATTATAAATTTTAAATATGGGGTGAAATAACTAAAATGCTAAGATCTTTCGCCTCGACTTCTCAGAATTATACTTTCAATTTTTTTTCTAGTTCATCGAGATAAAATGAGGATCCTGAATTTTTTTTAGAAGTTACCACCCCTTCTTTGAGGGTGTTTCCAGCCCGTTGAATTTCTAAATATGACCTACCCACTTACCTACCTTTTTTGTAAATAATTTTTTTTTCTAAAATACTTTTCTCATGACAATCAACATTATTATATTAAGGATATTCTTGAAATTATGAAGTTTTTAAAACTTAAAAATAAAAATCTACGCAAATTGTCAAGACATTTTTCATTTCGATTTTTTGATTTTGGATATGAATTGATGATAAAATTCCAAAAATTTTCAAAATTTTCACGAATTTGAATATTAAAAAAGTCGAGGCTCACTTTATAATTAATAACATATTATTGGCTGTCATGACATAAATTTTTCAGAAAAAAAAAATTTTTTTAAGAAAAGAATAGTTTTGCAGTCAGTAAAATTCAGAAAAAAAGCGGTGGAAACACCCTCAAGCAATAGTTGGAAAATTCTAGAGAATATTTAGGATCTTTATTTTATCTCAGTGAATGCAAAAATGGATACAAAGTTTAATTCCAGTGAGGTTGCCTCCGAAAGATAGAGGAATACTATTATTTACGTTTAGAGGGCCTGTATACTCCAATTCGTTGCGGAAAAGACGAAATTTTCTAAAAGTCAATATTGAATATATTGAAAGTCATGGTCAAAAAAAAAATTTGAATTTTTTATATCGTGTTCGTCTTGCCGAAGACGACAATTTAAAGATTTTTTAGTGGCAAATGAACTTTCTAAAAATAGAAAAGTAAAGTATTTTAACTTGTAGTCTTATCCTCGCGTATAAAAATGTCAACTTTGACATTGATTATCTCAAAAAAACGACGTCAGAATTGGAAGTATAGATATTTATTTCATTCAAAAAATACCCAAAAAAAAAAATTAAGTGACGATTCAATTATCCGGAAGCAACCTTAAGGGAGTATCTCCGTCGAATAGTCCATTTACCGATTTCCCAATATTTTGAGAGACAAATCTTGAAATTCCCCTGCATCTAATGATTCTAATTTTGTAATTATGTCCCATCTAGTTTTAAAGATAATAAGTTTTAAGCACGTAAACTTTTCGAACGATTTAACATGGCATGTATAAGAATTTTTATTTAATTTTTTTTTTTCTTGTATATTTTTTATTCTAACAAAAAAACTAAGTTTACCGATTTGATAACAAATTAGTATGATAAAATTGATATTGTCTAGTTAATTTTGAAAGGAAAAATTATATTCTTGAACCATCGCAGTTCAGAGATATTGCTCATTAAAGTTTATGAAATTCATTATTATTTGACATAAACCCGAGGCCGAGTCTATCCGAGAGTCATTGATGCGTCGCACGCCGCTCTATACTTGTATATACAGATCACACACATGCAGATATATATTCCGTATTTTTATTGGTATACGACTTGGTCGTGGTTCGTTGAAATTTGTACATTATCAAGCAAAAATTTCGGGCTCCAACATAGACTTTTTGTTTTAATTCTTACAGTGCTGTGACCTAAACTTTTTATTTCTATTTGCGTGGAGATACTCCCTTTATACAGTTTAATATAATTTTTTTGGTCTGTTGGGCTTATCATTTTTTTTCATTCAACGAAATGTGGGTGAAAATGGTCATAAATTTTTTTCTTTTTCTGGGCCTTATTTGAATCGTTATGACCAATTTCTCGGTCATATACTAATTTTTTTATTGAAGAAATAGTGATATTTAATTTTAAATTTTCTGGCTCTGTTTGAATTACTTTGTAAATGAACGACAAAACTTAAGATGTAAATAATTTTGAATTATAAATATTCTGAAAAAGTAATAATAATTGATCATACAAATTCTTCCAAAACACAATTTTAAAAATTTGAAGTCGTTTTATTACGATATAATATATTCCTACAAAACACTATAGGTTTGACGTAGTGCTTGACTTAACTTATTTCTTTTTATCAACTTTTCAATTCGACAAAATTGAATAATTAATATTTACGAAGAAAAATAAATATTCACATCATCATTATACTGGAATATCTGCAGTAAATGTAAAAAAAATATACATGTATATATACAGTCAACATATGATTTGAGCGAATATGTATATTATATAAATATTTATACATATAAAAATACGCATGGAATCACAATAAACTATTATATAGATTCTATTGAAGTTTTTTTGGAGATTTTTGGCGTGAAGTTAATTTTCTTTGGGAGTTGATGGTTTAAATAATATTAACTAATTCAGATTTAGGGTCGCAGGTAGCCTGGATTTTTTTAATTTTCAACTTTTCCAAGTTATTTTTTTTTAAATGGATAGATAATTCTTTGGAGAATTATAAAATGCAAAAAAAATTCATTGGGAGTTCTTCAATTAATTATTAAAAATTATTATAATTTTTAAATTGTTGCTATACGCTGATCAATCATTTCGGTCGATTGCGCATTCTTATACTTCCTAACCCTAGCATGTATGTGTAGACGTGTATATGTGTAACAGCTTTATTTTTATAATTACTCTTAAAAAACGTATTCACCTATTATTTAAATTGAAAAAAGTATTCGAACCGATATTTTTTGTTATATATTTTAGCCTTTAAAATCAGGAAAAACAATTACATATTTGATTATAAACACATTTTTACACATCCATGCTAGGGTTTAGAAGTATAGGAATGCGCAATTGACCGAAATGATTGATCAGCGTATAGCAACAATATAAAAACTGTAATAATTTTTAATAATTAATTGAAGAACTCCCAATGAAATTTTTTTGCATTTTATGATTTTATAATTCTTTGAAGAATTATCTATCAATTAAAAAAAAAATAACTTGAAAAAGTTGAAAATTAACAAAATCCAGGCTGCTTTTGCCCCTAAATCTTAATTAATTAATATTAATTAAACCACCAACTCCCAAAGAAAATTAACTTTACGCCAAAAATCTCCAAAAAAACTCCAATAGAATCTATATAATAGTTTATTGTGATTCCATGCGTATTTTTATATGTATAAATATTCATATAATATACATATTCGCTCAAATCATATGTTGACTGTATATATACATGTATATTTTTTTTACATTTACTGCAGATTTTTCAGTATAATAATGATGTGCATATTTATTTTTCTTCGTAAATATTAATTATTCAATTTTGTCAAATTGAAAAGTTGATAAAATGAAATAAGTTAAGTCGAGCGCTACGTCAAACCTATAGTATTTTGTAGGAATATTTTATATCAAAATAAAACAATTTCAAATTTTAAAAATTGTGTTTTGGAAGAATTATTATTACTTTTTTTTTAAATACTATTTGAGAATAATTATAATTCAAAATTATTTACATCTTAAGTTTTGTCGTTCATTTACAAAATAATTCAAACAGAGCCAGAAAATTTAAAATTAAATATCACTATTTCTTCAATAAAAAAATTAGTATATGACCAAGAAGTTGGTCATAACAATTCAAATAAGGCCCAGAAAAAAATTCCTGACCATTTTCACTCACATTTCGTTGAATAAAAAAAAATGATAAGCCCAAAAGACCAAAAAAAAATATATTAAACTGTATAAAAGGAGTATCTCCACGCAAATAGAAATAAAAAGTTTAGGTCACAGCACTGTAAGAATTAAAACAAAAAGTCTATGTTGGAGCCCGAAATTATTGCTTGATAATGTACAAATTTCAGCCAACCACGGCCAAGTCGTATACCAATAAAAATACGGAATATATATCTGCATGTGTGTGATCTGTATTTACAAGTATAGAGCGGCGTGCGACGCATTAATGACACTCGAATACACTCGGCCTCACGTTTATGTCAGATATTAAGGAATTTCATAAACTTTAATCAACAATATCTCCGAACTGCGATCGGACAAGAATATTATTTTTTTCCAAAATTATCTAGACAATATCAATTTTATCATACTAATTTGTTATCAAATTGGTAAACTCAATTTTTATTGTTAGAATAAAAAATATACAAGAAAAAAAAATACTAAATAAAAATTCTTATACATGCAATATTAAATCGTTCGAAAAGTTTACGTGCTTAAAACTTATTATCTCTAAAACTAGATGGGACATAATTACAAAATTAGGATTATTAGATGCAAGGGAATTTCAAGATTTGTCTTTCAAAATATTGGGAAATCGGTAAATAGACTATTCGACGAAGATACTCCCTTAAGGTTGGTTCCGGATAATTGAATCGTCACTTAATTTTTTTTTTGGGTATTTTTTGAATGAAATAAATATCTATACTTCCAATTCTGACGTTGTTTTTTTGAGATAATAAATGTCAAAGTTGACAACTTTTATACGCGAGGATAAGACTACAAGTTAAAATACCTTACATTTCTATTCTTAGAAAGTTCATTTGCCACTAAAAAATCTTTAAATTGTAGTTTTCGGCAAGACGAACACGATATAAAAAATTTAAATTTTTTTTTGTCCATGACTTTCAATATATTCAATATTGACTTTTAAAAAATTTCGTCTTTTCCGCAACGAATTGGAGTATACAGGCCTCAAGTTGATAAAATAAAATAAGTTAAGTCAAGTGCTACGTCAAACCTATAGTGTTTCGTAGGAATATTTTATATCGAAATAAAACGACTTCAAATTTTTAAAATCGTGTTTTGGAAGAATTTTTATGATGAATTTTATAATAAATAAAAAAAATATTATTACTTTGTTTGGATACAATTTGAGAATAATTATAATTCAAAATTATTTACATCCCAAGTTTTTTCGTTCATTCACAGAGTAATTCGAAAGCCAGAGAATCAAAAATTAAATACCACTATTTCTTCAATAAAAAAATTATTATATGACCAAGAAATAGGTCACAATAATTCAAATAAGTCCCAGAAAAAGAAAATAATTCATGACCATTTTTACCTATATTTCGTTGAATAATAAAAAAATGATAAGCCAAAAAGACCAAAAAAAAATGTATTAAACTCTATTAAAAGATTATCTCCACGCAAATAGAAATAAAGAGTTTCGGACACAGCACCGTTAGAATTAAAACAAAAAAGTCTATATTGTAGCCTGAAAATTTTGCTTGATATTGTACAAATTTTAGCCAACAACGGCCAAATCGTATTCGGATAAAAATACGAAATACAGTAGTATATACAGTAGAGCCTCAATTATCCAAACGAATTGGGACCACACCTCGATCGGATAACAGGAATTTTATTTTTGAGAGATTGTAAATAAATATGCATACATACATACATAGTATCTTTTTTTCAACAATAATGTTTTATATAATTATATTAGATTATGTAATAATATTTATTCCATAATCTTATTTATATTTAAAATAATTTTTTTTAGTACATATTTTGGTTTTTGTTTTTTATAAATATTATAAAAATATTTTATGTATACATATTGAAAAACCTATGATTAGATATTAGATATCTATTTTTCAATACACTTTTGATATAAACATGAAATATTATTACAATATTTATAAAAATCAAACCACAAAATATGTTCTAGAATAAAAATTATTTTCGTCGAAAAAAACATCCATTTTTGACCGACGAACAGCAGCTATGTGCTTTTTTGCTAGTAAATCTTTTCTTTTTTTTTTCCTTTTTTATATAAACGTCCGGATAGTAGAACGTTCGGACACTCCCATAGACATGTACAAGAAAAACAAATATTAAATAAGAATTCCTACATATGCAATGTTAAATCGTTTGAAAAGTTCAGGTGCTTAAAATTAAACAGCTTTGAAACTAGATAGGACATAATTACAAAATGAGGATCATTAGATGTAGAGAAATTTCAAGATTTAGCTATAAAAAAATATTGGGAAATCGGTAAATAGACTATTTGACGGAGATACTCCCTTAATGTTGTTTCCGGGTAATTGAATCGTCACTCAATTTTTTTATTTGGCTAATTTTTTGAATGAAATGAATGTCTATACTACCAATTCTAACGTCGTTTTTTTGGGATGATAAATGTCAAAGTTGACAACTTTTATAAGAGAGGATAAGACTATAAGTTAAAATACCCTACATTTCTATTTCGAGAAAGTTCGTTTGCCACTAAAAAATCTTCAAATCACTATCAAAGTATAGTCCTTACCAGTGCGAGAGAGATAGCTTCCACCTATGCAACAAGGCAACGGTAAGGTGATACCTAACCGGAACGTTCACTAGCACCAGGTTCTGGTAGCCAGCTTCAATGAAAGCAAGCAGATAAGAGCCCTCGCCAGTTCGAGAGCCGGCCGACGACTGACTTTATTATCACCTTCCAACTCTCTGATTTTTCTTCTCCTAGCCGTCAACGCGCACACCTGACGTCTCTAGTGAGGATGTGTCAGAGTAGGGGAGATCCTCCAGCGTAACCAGGGTGTCTATCTGATGTAAACTATTTTAGTTATTACCCTAGTCTTTCAACATTTGGGCTCGACAGACGGCAACACCAAGACCACTCGCAACTAGCTGTATTGTTTCGCTTCAAGCCGACGCTATTTCCCATGTGTAACAACGAAACGTAATTATTATGAGTAATTATTATCGATAACACGAGAAATGCCATTTCTCGTTACGATATAAACTTAAAAAATAATGTTGAGAAATGTTTATTGCTATCTACTAGTATTGACATACACATGAAACAAGTATAAAATAAAATCTGTTACAGCCGTAGATAATTACACACGTATATGGCCTTGGACCACCCAGGTAGCTATTCTTGACTCGATTATCCGCAAGTTATCCCGAGCGACTGGGATAGTATATGACCGAGAAATTGGTCATAATAATTCAAATAAGGCCCACAAAAAGAACAAAATTTATGACCATTTTCACCCACATTTCGTTGAATAAAAAAAAATGATAAGCCCAAAAGACCAAAAAAAAATATATTAAACTGTATAAAAGGAGTATCTCCACGCAAATAGAAATAAAAAGTTTAGGTCACAGCACTGTAAGAATTAAAACAAAAAGTCTATGTTGGAGCCCGAAATTATTGCTTGATAATGTACAAATTTCAGCCAACCACGGCCAAGTCGTATACCAATAAAAATACGGAATATATATCTGCATGTGTGTGATCTGTATTTACAAGTATAGAGCGGCGTGCGACGCATTAATGACACTCGAATACACTCGGCCTCACGTTTATGTCAGATATTAAGGAATTTCATAAACTTTAATCAACAATATCTCCGAACTGCGATCGGACAAGAATATTATTTTTTTCCAAAATTATCTAGACAATATCAATTTTATCATACTAATTTGTTATCAAATTGGTAAACTCAATTTTTATTGTTAGAATAAAAAATATACAAGAAAAAAAAATACTAAATAAAAATTCTTATACATGCAATATTAAATCGTTCGAAAAGTTTACGTGCTTAAAACTTATTATCTCTAAAACTAGATGGGACATAATTACAAAATTAGGATTATTAGATGCAAGGGAATTTCAAGATTTGTCTTTCAAAATATTGGGAAATCGGTAAATAGACTATTCGACGAAGATACTCCCTTAAGGTTGGTTCCGGATAATTGAATCGTCACTTAATTTTTTTTTTGGGTATTTTTTGAATGAAATAAATATCTATACTTCCAATTCTGACGTTGTTTTTTTGAGATAATAAATGTCAAAGTTGACAACTTTTATACGCGAGGATAAGACTACAAGTTAAAATACCTTACATTTCTATTCTTAGAAAGTTCATTTGCCACTAAAAAATCTTTAAATTGTAGTTTTCGGCAAGACGAACACGATATAAAAAATTTAAATTTTTTTTTGTCCATGACTTTCAATATATTCAATATTGACTTTTAAAAAATTTCGTCTTTTCCGCAACGAATTGGAGTATACAGGCCTCAAGTTGATAAAATAAAATAAGTTAAGTCAAGTGCTACGTCAAACCTATAGTGTTTCGTAGGAATATTTTATATCGAAATAAAACGACTTCAAATTTTTAAAATCGTGTTTTGGAAGAATTTTTATGATGAATTTTATAATAAATAAAAAAAATATTATTACTTTGTTTGGATACAATTTGAGAATAATTATAATTCAAAATTATTTACATCCCAAGTTTTTTCGTTCATTCACAGAGTAATTCGAAAGCCAGAGAATCAAAAATTAAATACCACTATTTCTTCAATAAAAAAATTATTATATGACCAAGAAATAGGTCACAATAATTCAAATAAGTCCCAGAAAAAGAAAATAATTCATGACCATTTTTACCTATATTTCGTTGAATAATAAAAAAATGATAAGCCAAAAAGACCAAAAAAAAATGTATTAAACTCTATTAAAAGATTATCTCCACGCAAATAGAAATAAAGAGTTTCGGACACAGCACCGTTAGAATTAAAACAAAAAAGTCTATATTGTAGCCTGAAAATTTTGCTTGATATTGTACAAATTTTAGCCAACAACGGCCAAATCGTATTCGGATAAAAATACGAAATACAGTAGTATATACAGTAGAGCCTCAATTATCCAAACGAATTGGGACCACACCTCGATCGGATAACAGGAATTTTATTTTTGAGAGATTGTAAATAAATATGCATACATACATACATAGTATCTTTTTTTCAACAATAATGTTTTATATAATTATATTAGATTATGTAATAATATTTATTCCATAATCTTATTTATATTTAAAATAATTTTTTTTAGTACATATTTTGGTTTTTGTTTTTTATAAATATTATAAAAATATTTTATGTATACATATTGAAAAACCTATGATTAGATATTAGATATCTATTTTTCAATACACTTTTGATATAAACATGAAATATTATTACAATATTTATAAAAATCAAACCACAAAATATGTTCTAGAATAAAAATTATTTTCGTCGAAAAAAACATCCATTTTTGACCGACGAACAGCAGCTATGTGCTTTTTTGCTAGTAAATCTTTTCTTTTTTTTTTCCTTTTTTATATAAACGTCCGGATAGTAGAACGTTCGGACACTCCCATAGACATGTACAAGAAAAACAAATATTAAATAAGAATTCCTACATATGCAATGTTAAATCGTTTGAAAAGTTCAGGTGCTTAAAATTAAACAGCTTTGAAACTAGATAGGACATAATTACAAAATGAGGATCATTAGATGTAGAGAAATTTCAAGATTTAGCTATAAAAAAATATTGGGAAATCGGTAAATAGACTATTTGACGGAGATACTCCCTTAATGTTGTTTCCGGGTAATTGAATCGTCACTCAATTTTTTTATTTGGCTAATTTTTTGAATGAAATGAATGTCTATACTACCAATTCTAACGTCGTTTTTTTGGGATGATAAATGTCAAAGTTGACAACTTTTATAAGAGAGGATAAGACTATAAGTTAAAATACCCTACATTTCTATTTCGAGAAAGTTCGTTTGCCACTAAAAAATCTTCAAATCACTATCAAAGTATAGTCCTTACCAGTGCGAGAGAGATAGCTTCCACCTATGCAACAAGGCAACGGTAAGGTGATACCTAACCGGAACGTTCACTAGCACCAGGTTCTGGTAGCCAGCTTCAATGAAAGCAAGCAGATAAGAGCCCTCGCCAGTTCGAGAGCCGGCCGACGACTGACTTTATTATCACCTTCCAACTCTCTGATTTTTCTTCTCCTAGCCGTCAACGCGCACACCTGACGTCTCTAGTGAGGATGTGTCAGAGTAGGGGAGATCCTCCAGCGTAACCAGGGTGTCTATCTGATGTAAACTATTTTAGTTATTACCCTAGTCTTTCAACATTTGGGCTCGACAGACGGCAACACCAAGACCACTCGCAACTAGCTGTATTGTTTCGCTTCAAGCCGACGCTATTTCCCATGTGTAACAACGAAACGTAATTATTATGAGTAATTATTATCGATAACACGAGAAATGCCATTTCTCGTTACGATATAAACTTAAAAAATAATGTTGAGAAATGTTTATTGCTATCTACTAGTATTGACATACACATGAAACAAGTATAAAATAAAATCTGTTACAGCCGTAGATAATTACACACGTATATGGCCTTGGACCACCCAGGTAGCTATTCTTGACTCGATTATCCGCAAGTTATCCCGAGCGACTGGGATAACTTTTTTGTCGCAAAACATAAAAATTTTGGCTTAATTTGTATCCTTCTCAATGGTTTACATCAAACGACTAAATCATTTTCAGGCGTTTTCATGTTATCCCGTGTAGGTGGGATAATCGAGTCAAGAATAGCTACCCCGGTATATACTGCTGTTTACATTTTGTAGTTGTTCAGGTTAATAATAATTGCAGTGTCATTATATGAGCAATATTGTTAATATATCATTGATGAATTTATCAACATTATTATTTAACAAAACATCGACTGACGTCAAAAAATATCGAAGCGTTGATGATTCACTGTCATCAAATCATCCAAAGGATGTAATTCAAAATTCATGTTCATAA
>WSYQ01000306.1:0-15786 GCA_011426435.1 Lysiphlebus fabarum | reverse complement strand
AAATTCAATTTCAGCTTTAATCATTGGTATTCTTTCAATTGTATCTTCCATTTCAAGTACAATATGTATACCAACTGGTTTAAGATTGAATATACGTATTTGATTTAAATTATCATCAATTTGTTGTATATGATTATTAATAATTATATTATCACCATTATTTTTACATGGTGTTGAAAATATTTTTTTAGGTGACCAAAGATCAATATGTGAATTACAATCAAATGAACCATTTTTATTATCAAATTTACCATCAATAATTTTTAATATACCTGTAGCATCATTTAATATTTCATTAAATGTATAAATTGTACCAGCAGATAAATGTACATCAATTGAACTAACATCAAGTGTTATTTGTGCTCTATCATCTGGTGAATTTTCTTTGGCACAAATTTCAATATCACATGGACGAAGAACCCATTGTGGTGCTTGACGACGAAAACGCTCTTGGCTTTTACTTTTAGCTAATACATTTGATAAACAACATACAATTGAAGATGAACCAGTATGACGTGAACTTTCAATTGATAATTCAGCTTGTACTAAAATTGCATGAGCATTACTTGCTTTTAAATCACCAAATAAAAGTATTTCAGGTTTACGAATTCTTATTGATACTGATGTTCCTATAAAAACAATTTATATTTTAATAAAACAATTTTAAATAAAGATTAATTTATAAATACCTGGTTGATCCTCAACATCAGTTGTTGTCTGAGATATTGATCTAAAACTACTTATTCTCAATTTACCCTTGAATAAAAAAAATAAATAAAATTTAATTAAGTAAATATATATAAATAGTAATTTAATTTAATTTATTTTTTGATTAAAAAAAAAAAATTATTACTGAATGATTGTTGCCACTTTCATAGGCTTCATTAACAACCCCTTTGTCAATTTGTTCAGTTGGCAATGAATCAACAAAATATCTTGTTAATTGAATTAAAAATGGTATTGATAAATTAACACGGGTTTCTTCAATAAGCATATCAATACATTTATCACCAGCTGGTGCTTGAGTAAATGTAAAATCAAAAACAGGTGGTTCAGATACTGATATACATGATTCAAAATTAATACCAGCTGATTTTGCTGGTGATTGAATAATTCTATAAAATTAATATAAAAATTATTATTATATTTATTTATAAATAATTATTTTATTTTAATATATATATATATATATATATACAAACTTTCTGATAACTATTGATTCTTTTCTAGTGTCTTCAAGAATACATGTTCTCAATGAAATTTTCATACTCATACTTTTATTACTAAAAAGCTCAAAAGACATGACCATTTCTCCAATACTTAATTTTCCAAGTCCATTATTTAAATCACGTACTGGTGAACTTAGTACCTTTTTTTTTTAAAAAAAAGAAAATATTTAAATTTTAAAATGAAATAATTATTAAAATATATATTTACCTCATCTGAATCAGTAAATAAATTAAATTGTAATCCATCAAAGCTCATTTTCATATTAACTTCACAAACAGGATTTTCATCATGAGTAAAAAAAACTTCAAGTTTTTTAACAGTATCATCAACATCATCAGCAACAGCAACAGTAGTATGTGATTTTTTATCAATAACATCATCTTCAAATGAACCATCAATATTAATATTTCTTTTATGTATTGTTATTATATTTGAAATATTATCTTCCCATATATTTAAAATAACAGCAAGATCTTTTTGACTTAAATTAATTAATAACATATCAACAGAACCTTGTATTTCACAAAATCCATATATTTTAAATCCAACTTTATTTTTACATTCAATATTTCTTTTAATATCTAAACGTATTTGTACTGGTTCAATAATTGGTTCTTGAATTTTTAATACACCAGCAAGTGTCATAATAGCTCTTGATATTGTCATTGATGAAAATTTAATTAATATATTATCAATAATTGATGTTTTTTTATAAATACCATTATTATTATCATTATCATCATTAATTTTCATATTATTATGATGATGATGATTATTTTTAAAAAAATTTTCAATATTTAATATACCTAAATCAATAACAAATACATTTGGTGAATCTCTTTTTTGTGGAAATAATAATGTTGGTGCTTGTATATCAATCATTAATCTTAATTTTGTTGTTGTTTTTCTTAATTCTTCAATACTCCAATTTAAAAATAATAATGATGCATCAATTGGTAATGATGATTTAATTAAATTAATAAATGGATGAATAAAATGACGACAATCACGAAATATTTCAGATAATAATATAAAATTAATTTTACCAAATGATAATTTAAAATTACCATCTGATTTAATATTATTATTATTATTATTAGTAGTATCATTGTCATTATCATTATCATGATGATTATTATTTGTTATAATATCAGATACTGAATATAATTTTGGTGAATGACGTATATATTTTAAATCAAATACTTTATCATCATCAGTTGTTAATATTTTATTATACAATGTTATATCACTTAAATCATCAATTGTTAAATTACGTAAATATAATCTTAATATCATTCTTTCATTGGCATTATAAATACAATCACTTTCAATACCATTAATTTTAATTTCTAATAAATCAGTATCTTTTGTACATAAACGTAATATAAATGTATTTAAACGTATTGAATAACTTAATTTAATAGCACCTGGTGGTACTGGTGGATCAAATTGATTTTTTTTAAATAATAATATAATATATTTTGTTATTTCAATAATATCTGGTAATTCATTTGTAAATGGTATACATGTTATATCTTCAAAATAATCTTTTAATTTTAAAAATGCTTGACGATGAAATACAATATTAAAATTTTGTATATTTATAATAAATGATTGTTCAATACTTTTAAAATGTGTTTTAAAATCTGGACAATTTGCTTTAACTTTTCTATATGATATACCAATAACATCATATGTACCATCAGTTGATATTAATTCAAGATATGAACCAGTTATACCAGCATTTGTTTTATCAGCAAGTACAATTGTACCAACACCAAATTGTAATGCTGGACCATATTCCATTAATGCTGATTCAAGATATAATGTACATAAACGTAATATTAAATATGGTTTATCACGTCCATTACTATTATAACTAGCATGTAATGATAATTCACCAATCATAACTCTTAATAATAAATTAATATTATTATGTGGTGATATATTATCATCAAAACCAGAATAATTAACTGATTTAATCCATTGTTCTAAATCTTCTTCACTAAATTCAGATGATGATACAATACTTTTTTCTGTTGTATCATTTATATTTGTTATTGTTGTTGTTGTTGTATTTGTATTTGTATTTGTTAATGATGATAATATTAATGTATATTCAGATTTTTCTCTACTCATAACAAATGATGATAATGCAACAATTGTTCTAACACGAAATAATTCATATGATGATAATGGTTTACATTGACTAACATCATTTTTAATTTTAATTAAATTAATACGTAATTTTTCAATATCACAAGGTTTTGGAATAATAATTAATGACATAAAATCATTAATACATAATAATTTATATTTTGATATATTTAATTTTAATGTTGTTATTGAAATATTTAATTTAAGTCTTGGTAATAAACGATATTCTGGTTTAATACTAAATGATATTGTTATATTTGATTGAATTTTAGGTAATATATGATAATCTGAATCTTTTAATTTACGTATTTCACGCCAATCATCACCAGAATGACATATTAATAATTGACAATCACTAATATTAATATGTATTCTATCATATAATAATTCTTCCAATTCCATTAATGTTGCATCTTCAAATTGTACTTCAAATGGTTGTAATTCTGTTTTAAATATCATTCTTCCAAAATCAATAATTAATATATTACCACCTTGTTGCATTGTACCACGTTCTGGTATAACAATATATGGACATTTAATATCAAGTTTTAAATTAATTCTCATTTTTCTACTTATTATTAAACATAATATACCAGCAATTTTTTCTTCAGTACGTCCATATAATTTTTGTAAACTCCATACTAAATGTTGTACTTTTGTAATATTACGTTGAAAAAATAATAATAATTCTTTAATAGCATAATTATTATATGTTATTTCAAATGATTCAAGTCTAATATTAATATCATAATTAAAATCTGAATTTATTGGATTTTTTTCAAAATCAATTGCTAAAAAATTAACAGCAGCATTACCAGTTAATATATTATCAGCAGTTACAAGTGGTATTAAATCATTTTCATATGTTATACCTTCAATAATAAAACTTTCAGCTCTTGCTGATAATTTATATGCTGATAATTCTGGTCTTGTTTCAATACTAGCAAGATATTGTGATATTTTAATAACAAATATTTCATAATTATTTGATAATAATGTTATTGATAAATTTGCTAATGTAAAATTATATTTTTTTTCAATATTATTTATTTTTAATGTATCAAGTTTAAATTTTTCATTAATACTATTTGGTTTTGGACTTAATGGTACACCAGATAATTCTTGTAATTTTTCACAATTAACAACAAGTTTTATTGATAATCTTTTTGATTCAACACTAACACATTCTGGTTTATTTTTTTTTAATTCAATTTTAGCATCTTCACGTCCAATTATAATATTTAATATTGTTAAACAATCTTCATATTTTTGTAAATCTAATTTTAATTCAGTATCATTTGGTCTTAATAATGTTTGCATAAATGTATTTTTATATATTTTATAATTTTTTCTATGATTATTTAAATATTTCCATGTATATGGACGTATATATTGTTCAAGTATTGCTGTACATGCATATTTCCACCATTCTTTTGCATTATTTTTAACTTTTATTATTGGATGACATTTTTGCATTAAACGAGTTTTTTCAATTGATCCTTGTTGTAATGATTCCCATAATTTACAAAATATTGTAAATTGTTCTTCTGATAATTGTATTGATACATCTGGTAATACAAAATCAACAAGCATTTTTGATATTTGTCCATTTGTATTTTGTGTTGCAATTACTTTTATTTTTGTTGTAAATGGTTTTATTATAAATTTAAATTCTTCATTATTCATTGTTAATGTTTTTAATGAATGATACATAATATCTTTCCATGTTAATAAATTTGTAAAATCCCAATTACGTGGATATAATGGTAATGATGATGTACCATTTGGATTTAAATAAATACTTAATAAATCAATTTTTATTAATTGATATATTGATGTTGATGGTGTTGCTGGTGTTGTACCTGGTTTCCATTTATTATTTGTTGTTGCCATTGTAAAACTTTGTATACAAAGACCACATGATATTTTTGTTTTATTTGAAAATGTTTCTTCATATCTTATATGAACATTATTTATTGTTATATGAAAATTTTTTACTAATGATGCTTTTAATCCATCAAATAAACCAGATGGTAAACCTAAATTAATTAAATTAAATTAAATTAAAAAAAAAAAAAAAACCTAAATATATATTTTATTTAATAATAAAATTTTAATTACCAGTTTTAAATAAACTATCACCCTCTAATTCTTCAAGAATTTTTCTCTTTGCTGATCTCATTAATCTTTTTTGTATTTCTTCGTCGTAATTTCCCGACATTCCTGGCACAGCCACAATATAAATATCCTACATATAATCATTTATATTTTAATTTCATATTTTTAATTAAATTTTATTTTTTTATCTAAATTTTATATTTTTTATTTTACCTCTACACATAATATAATTGGTTGTGAAAATAGGCTTGCCCATGGTATCTTTAATGATACTTTTCCAATAATACCAATTTCAATTCTAATTGGTAATCCAAGTTGATACTATCATCATCATCATCATCATCAAAAATAAATAATTAAATAAATAAAAATTTTAATAATAAAAAAAGAAAATTAATTTAAATTTTCCATTCATCTCAATTAATTATCAAAAAAAAAAAAAAAAAAAAAATGGAACTTACCAGTGCTTCTGGTCTCAGCTTGAGATCAGTCAGGTACGTTTCACCAGAAAATATACCAACATTAAATTGTTCAGTATCAAGATCTTCAACATATCTTCCTAATAGACGATTGAGAAATGCTGCTACCGCACCCTCAAACATGATTATAATATTTTTTTTTCAAATAAAATTAATAATATACACTTGTTAGTCACACCTATATGACGACACTACACTTCTAACAAATGCCTATCTTAAAATTCAATATCAATAAAAATATTATATATTTATTTAATTTTTTATTTCTTCATTTAAATAAACACAAGCTCGATTATTAATCGAGCACCAAGTTGATTCACCCAGCATAACCTCACGATTAAAATTTACGCTATATGATAAATTATATGTTGATGTTGATAATGATGACGATGATGATGATGATGGTACTTGTCTTTGGTGTACAATATCCATCAGCTTATGCGCGAATCAAGAGCCGCAGGATAATATTGATTATATAATATACATGTATATATTTTTTTTCCAATAGTAGGTCTTGGTTTACACCAGTGTACACCCACGTATTTATATTCTTTGTTTCTAATACGCATGTACTGTTTTTTTTTATTTAATTTTATTTACTATGTGATTAGAATCAACCTTTGTTTTGAGATATAGAAAAATCATGGTTTAATCATTAGATTGAAACACTGTATTGCGCAACTTGGATAACTATTTATTAATTTTTTTTCATAACTAATTTCAACAATAGCTGCTTAAATTTTAATTAAAATAAAGAAAATTATAGAGAATGAAAAAGTTAAAAAAATTAAGAAACAAAAATATTTTTTTATTTAACTTTTCATACATATTAATTATGACTTATTTTTAATTAAATTTTTATATATTTTACGATTATGTATGAATGTAATATTTTTTTTTTTTTAATTAAGAGAAAAAAATAAATGAGAAAAATTATTTTTACATACAAATTTAAAAAATACTGTATGTTTAATTTAAATAACAAAAAAAAAAAATAATTGAATAAATTCAATTTATTCAATTTAAATTAACTGGTAATATTTAATAAATTATTTTTTATAATTTTGACTTTTTTGAAAATGAACATTTGGACTGTTACCTTTTATATATTCACCAACTGGTGATTTAATTGTTTTATTTCCAAGATATGTTTCATATGTTAAATTAGTTGATACTTTTGTAGGTGATTTTCTAGGAGTAACAAAAAATCTTCCACCTGATGGTTTTATAATTTTTTCAAATTGTTTTACTGGAGTATTTAAGTTGAAAAATTTTGTTGATGATGAAATGATTGAGTGTCTTTTATTAATTGGTGTTTCAGGTGTTATAATAACATTTGGAAATTGTTTTTTTTTTGGTGTATCAACAGTAAGATATTTTGATTTAGATTCTTTTAATGATTTATCATCAATTAATTTTTTTTTTGTTATTATATTTGATGTACTTGAAACATTTGAATCATTACCAGTTGGACTACATACACCAGAATCAGAACTTTGATTTTTATTATTTATTTTAATAACATTTTTAATTGTTTTTTCATGTTTTTTTAAATAATTTAAATATTTTTCAGCTTCTTTTATAAAATCAAGTATTTCTTTTAATTTATTATTATCTAAAATTGATTTGTTATTTGATGATTTATTAATTTTTTTTAAATTTTTTTGTAAACAATTTTCACGTTTTTTAATAACTTCTGTAATAATTGATTTTATTAATTGTTGACTATTATTATTTTGTAAACATGAATCAATTGAATAATTATTTGATGATGATTTTTTATCATCAAATATATTATTATCATTTAAATCAATATTATCAACAAAATTATCAAGTTGTTGTTTTTGTATTTTTTTAATTTCTTCATCTTCTTTAGATATTTTTAAATCTGATAATGAAACTTTTTTTGTTAAATAAAATGGAGATTTTGATCTTCTTGGTGCTGCTGATTTTTCATGTAACATTTTTGAATGTAATAATTCATCATTTTCAGGTGTTTTTGGACTTTCTGGATTTATTATTGATACATCATTAACAATATCATTTTTTTTTTCATTCATATTTGTTAATATTTTTTTTGATTCTAATTGTTTTGATAAATCAGAAGTATAATTTTTTGGTGAAAATACTTGACCACCATAATATGTATCCCATAAATTTTCTTGAGTTGAATCAATATCATTTATTGATTTATTTATTTCATTACCAACACAATAATCGTCCAGCGATTGTTGTTGTGCTTGACATTTTTTTAAAATATCATTTTTATCACTTAATATTTTAAAATTTGGTGTTGAAATACTTCTTCTTAATTTTGGTGATTTTATTTTTCTTGGTGTTGCAGCTGAATTACATAAAATTTCTAAATGAATAAATTCTTTATCTTCAGATATATTAAATGAAGTTTCAATGATGTTACTTTCTAATACTGATGGTTTTGATTCATTTTCAATTAATTTTGATATATTTTTTATTAAAATAAATTTTTTTTCACTATCACTTGGTGAACTTGGATAAATTGTTGATTCTTCTATAATTGTTATTAATCTTTCTTTAAATTCATCAGGATTTTCATCAAATTTATGTGCTATTTGTGAAAATATAATTATCAATTGATTATCTGATGAATCATCTGACATTTCAATAATTGTTTTATTTAACAAAGAACAAATATGTGAATCATCATTGTCATCATCATTTAATAATAATGTTTGAAATTTTGTTGAATCAAATGATGAAAATGTTTTATCAAATTCATCATCTTCATCAACATAAGTTTTTAATATATCTAACATATCTTTTTCTTTATTTGTTTTTTTTTCAACTGGTGTTATAAAACTGTCAGTATATGAAAATGATTTTGTTTTTAACCAATAACTATCATTGTCACTTGAGCATGATGATGATTGTGATACATCAATACCTGATGATTTATCAAACTGTTTATTATTTAAACTATCATAATACTTGAATTTTTTTTTTTTATATTTTTTTATTTTATCACATGTACACTCATGCAAATGATTAAAACAACATTCTCTCAAATGTTCTCCAGGTAGATTTTGTGATGATACTGACAAAGGACTTTTTTTATCATAAACAATAATAATATCATCATTATTTTCACCATCTAGATAACAAAAAAATAACTCAAAGTAAATACAATTGTTTAATAGTAATTTTTAAACAAATAAAATACACATAAACAATATAAAAACATCAACTAACCATGTAATGTAATTTTTTTTGGTGTTTTATCCATTCTATTGTTTTTATCAAATAATAATTATAATATTTCTGCTTGCCAACTGCCAATTAGTACTAAAAAGAATAAAAAATTATTTCATTATTATTATTGTTATTTTAAGATTGTAAATAAATTTTTATTTAATAATAAATAATAAAACCTTTTATATTATGTATTTTATAATTGTTTATAATTATAAATTGTTTAATCCATGAAAAATGACAACATACTTTCTACTGCGTTCCACCATATTATACACATATTAATTTAATATAATAATCATAATCATAACCAGCCAATAGAATTAGCGATAAAAAGCGTGACGTAATTATCATAAACATCCGGTCTATTCGTTTAATTTGAATAATATATTTAAAATATGAATATGAATAATTTCTATGTTGACAAAATGTAAATATTTTGATTTTAAATTATCTACATATTTATATTGGAATGTTTCTAGTAAAATAAAATTAACAACAGAAGAATATTAAAATGATTAAAAATAACTAATGAGTCATTTTCCAAAAACTAATTAAATTATAACAGGATGATAAAAAAATAAAGTGAAAAAATATATCGCACTAAACACCTCTTATCGAGTCCTATAACCCTAATATAACTCGATATTTTTTTGAAAAATCCATTCAATAAATTTCGTTTGTTTTAAAAAAAATTCGAATACCTCTTCAGTCATTATATTTGCCTAATACAAATGCCGAATTTTTTCGAAAAAAAAAAAATTCAAATACCTCCTCAGTCATTATATTCACCTAATACAAATTCAAAATTTTTTTCGAAAAAAAAATCGGACACCTCTTCAGTCAGTGTATTCACCTGATATAGATTCGAAATTTTTTTTAATTTAAAAGAATATACGGCCACTATGAAAAATATTAATGATAGAAAAAAACGGGAAGCGGCACTGAATACCTCTCCTCAATTCATGTTCGCCTATTGTTTTTCCCATTTTTTTCGATAAATTTTAAAAAAAGTTAATACGGCCACTATGAAAAATATTAATGATAGAAAAAAACGGGAAGCGGCACTGAATACCTCTCCTCAATTCATGTTCGCCTAGTATTTTTCCCATTTTTTTCAATAAATTTTAAAAAAAGTTACTACGGCCACTATGAAAAATATTAATGATAGAAAAAAACGGGAAGCGGCACTGAATACCTCTCCTCAATTCATGTTCGCCTAGTATTTTTCCCATTTTTTTCGATAAATTTTAAAAAAAGTTACTACGGCCACTATGAAAAATATTAATGATAGAAAAAAACGGGAAGCGGCACTGAATACCTCTCTTCAATTCATGTTCGCCTAGTATTTTTCCCATTTTTTTCGATAAATTTTAAAAAAAGTTACTACGGCCACTATGAAAAATATTAATGATAGAAAAAAACGGGAAGCGGCACTGAATACCTCTCCTCAATTCATGTTCGCCTAGTATTTTTCCCATTTTTTTCGATAAATTTTAAAAAAAGTTACTACGGCCACTATGAAAAATATTAATGATAGAAAAAAACGGGAAGCGGCACTGAATACCTCTCCTCAATTCATGTTCGCCTAGTATTTTTCCCATTTTTTTCGATAAATTTTAAAAAAAGTTACTACGGCCACTATGAAAAATATTAATGATAGAAAAAAACGGGAAGCGGCACTGAATACCTCTCCTCAATTCATGTTCGCCTAGTATTTTTCCCATTTTTTTCGATAAATTTTAAAAAAAGTTACTACGGCCACTATGAAAAATATTAATGATAGAAAAAAACGGGAAGCGGCACTGAATACCTCTCTCAATTCATGTTCGCCTAGTATTTTTCCCATTTTTTTCGATAAATTTTAAAAAAAGTTACTACGGCCACTATGAAAAATATTAATGATAGAAAAAAACGGGAAGCGGCACTGGATACCTCTCTTCAATTCATGTTCGCCTAGTATTTTTCCCATTTTTTTCAATAAATTTTAAAATAAGTTACTACGGCCAATTCAAAAAATATTGATGATAGAAAAAAACGGGAAGCGGCACTGAATACCTCTCCTCAATTCATGTTCGCCTAGTATTTTTTCCATTTTTTTCGATAAATTTTTGAATAAGTTACTACGGCCACGATGAGAAATATTATTGATAGAAAAAAACGAGAAACGGTACTGAATACCTCTTTTCATGTCATGATCACCTAATATTTTCAACAATTTTTCTGATAAATTTTTCTATGAATTTTTTCTGATTCAAAAATAGTCGAATACCTCTTCGTTCATTATATTCACCTAATACAAATTCGAAATTTTTTCGAATAAAAAAACCTGAATACTTTTTCGGTCATTATATTTCCCTAATACAAATTTAAAATCTAATACAAATTTAAAAAAAAAAAATCAAATACTTCTTTGCCCATTTTATTCGCCTAATACAAATTCAAAAATTTTCTGAAAAAAAAAACATTTTTTATCAATTTCTGAAAAATTTTTGATTCTTATCAGGATCATAAAATGAGCAAAGAGGTACTTTTTTTATAAAATTTAAAATGTCTTAAAAATTTAATAGACCAGGAAAAGTGGTATCCAAAATAAGTTGTTTCAAACGAATGCTAAAAAATTCTGACTCATTAGATTATGCATAAAATGCGGTAAAGTGTACTTTTTATAATAGGATTAATTTATTTTTTTTACAGATATTATTTATTACAGATAATAACGATTATGATGAAAAAGCTGATGAGATTTATCAAGAAAAAAAGTGTTTAAATTGTAAAAGTTGAAGAAAATAAACAAAAGCTTGTAAATGATTTTTAAATCCTGAAATATAATTTTTTTTTCCAACTATTATTTATTGTACATTATGTGTTTATTTTTTAAAATAATTTCTTGAAGTTTTATATAGACTAAAAAAAGATGAAATATTTTAAAATAATTTATTTAATAAATATAATAATTGCCTTTTCCAAGCCACCCAAGAGGTAAGACATTGACTCGTTTTTTTTTAAGTGGTATCTCCAATAGACCTACTCCACTTTACACGTATACAATATTTAAAAAATTTCTTAAATCTATAATAATTATTATTAAAATTTAAATATACAAAAAATAAAGTTAATAAATATTTACTTTGAAATAATCATTTACTTCGTGATAGGACATTTTTAAACTTGTTGCACTATGTCACTATCACTCACTATGATTATTTCACACACTTTCACTATATATGAATATTAAAAAATCTTGAATCTTGAACCTTAAAAGTCAGCACAGTGATGGAGATGAAAACCAGATTATCCCAAGTAGTTGATTCCCTTGTATCCAATCTATCCAATTGATGATCCTCAAGATAAATGCAGCAGATCCATGAAGAAGTTGTCCAATCAGTCCTCCAGTCAATGTAAACGATGTAGTTGATTCTCTTGTAGGTTGATGTAGTTGAATCTTCTCTGATTAATATTATATTCATACAAATATTTATGACAAAATTAATATATATATAAAAAAAAAAAAAAACCACTGTTGTCCCTGGGTATAGAAAGAAAACCAATATCGTACTACAAAGACAAAGAATTTACAGAGTCTAACAGAGAATAAACACGAAGGCTTACCACAGCTCCGCAATAGTATCAATGCCAAATGCAGCAGAGATTGATCCTCTTTCTAACCAAGGGACAGTCGTGCTACAGAAAAATAAAAAAATATAAATAAAAATAAAATATTAATTTTGTCAAAATATAGTATACATAATTTATGCTGTAATTTATAAAAAAAACCCGAACCATAATAATCATTCACTTTAATATTTTCAAATTTAATGCACTGTATCACTATCACTCACTACACTGTAATTAATTCACACTTTATAACATTTTTTTGAATTCTTGATACGTTGAAATATTAGAATCTTAAATCTTGAATTCTCTGAAAATTTAAATTCACTATAATATTTCTTAAAAATTGAAACTTATTTTCAACTTATATTTTAAAGCACTAAAACGCACAAGGGAGTAAATATTCGCATTTCGCATAAACGTCGCAAGTATTGGCCAATACAAAAAGTTTTTTAAAAAAGATACATATATACTCGCGCTCAAAGCTGCAAGTATATTGTCGCAATTCATAATTTTTCGAAACATAAAATTAAAAATTAAAAAAAATGTATATATACTTGGGCACTACTAGGTGCAAGTATATATTAATTGTAAATTATAAAATAGTAAAAATAATTCAATAAAATAATAAAAAAAAAAACATTTTCAAAAAATAAAATAGGAAAATTGAGGAAAAAATGAAATAAAAAAACAAAATTTACAGACTTGTTGGCTTTTAACCCAGGATGCACCACGTGGAGGTCTTGTCTGTACTAGCATCCCATTTTAAAAATTCAACTTATTCGATTTAATTATAATTATAGTTAAATTATATCGAACAAGTTGAATTTTTATATATATATATATAAATTCAGTTTATAATTTGTTAAAATATCAATTATATAAAAAAATATATAATAATTATTTTACACTAACTTGGTTACCCATGTGTAATACACCAGCAAAACTCGAAAAAAAAAACCGAATGTGTAGATCAAGAAATTCTTCTTTTTTTTTTTTTTATATATATATAAAAATATATTAAATAATTGAATATATAAATTTAAAAAAATAAAATAATTTTAAATAACTGAATTAAATTTTATAAAATAATTTTATCCAACGAAAATTAAATGAATATTTTAAAATATATTTTAACTTACCTATAAGTTCTTGCAGTTTACTCTGGTCTACTCTGGGCAAGAGCTGAAGGCAGAATGTGAAAAACGTTGAGTTTTCCAGACTCTTATATACCTAGATGCCTAGATGCAGCTGCAACATACAAAAGATGACTCATCCTTTGTCGGTTGGTGAAAGGCAGAAAAACCAGTTTTTTGCAGCATGAAGTTGCGGTGTGCAGAAAAATGAAAAAAAAATCAATAAAATTTTTCCAGAATTTTAAAAATCAATAAATGAAAAAAAAATATATATATTTTTATAATAAATTTAAAAAATAAAAAAATATATATATTTTAAAAATTTAATATAAATAAAATAAATAAATAATATATATTATTTAATAATTGAAAAAGAAAAAGAAAATTTATTTAAAAATCTAGGATAATTTAATTACACACAGTAATATTTTGAGATGATTTTAAAATTTAAATAAATCAATTACAGTAAGTATATATATATTATATAATTCCATTTAATATTTACTTAATTAAATCACAGATGGAGTTTGTGGTGTATTTTTAATTAAGCAATTAGTGCTCTCTCAACAATGCGGTGGCATCATGAATCTCTACTCTATTTCAATAATAATAATATTTAATTATTATAATAATTAATAATGATAATATAAATAAATAATTCATTCATCAGCTGTCAAATATAAATTAGTGTAAATACAAAAATGAGCAGTGGACTTACTCCAAGTAAATCAACATATTTTATATATTTTTTATATTTAAAAATTAATACAAAGTTTATTAAATTGTTTAAATATATTATTTTTTTTTAAAGCACATATAAGTTTACATGTTTTATTTTTTTTTTGTTAAATACAAAAATTAAAATGATTGAATTAAAATTAAATAAAAATTGAAAAAACTTTAACAATATTTTTTAGTTATTCATTGTATAAATTATCATCCATCACATGCAGCTAATAAATTTATCTTTGATAAATTTATATCATTCAATTTCAAATTTTCAGAAAATATATATTCCATCCATTTACCAATCAATGGTTTAGGCATATCAATAAATCTATCTGAAGTATTATTTTCAACGACATTCAATGTATCATCTTGAATACCATAGTATAATATTAAATCTTTTTCAAGAGCTTCTTGATAAAATTTATCATTAAATTCTTTATCCAATGAAATAAATTCATCTATTTTATTTATTTCAAGTGGACTATTGTGACTTACATTTTTAAAATTAATTTGTACACAATCAGAACTTGAAATCTTCATATTACTATCACCAGTATTTTTTATTCCAACTAATAAATTTTGTAAACCAAGATTCATTTGTTCAGCATAATACCAAAAACTTTCTTTTAATTTATTTAATAATGAATATTTATTATCAAATCCTAATTCATTTATTACAGTATTATTGTCTTGAATAATTGCTTCAAGTATAATATTAACTTGATCAATTGACAATGATTGTAAAGTAACAAAACATCGCCAATATTCTGTTGTATTTATTAAATAATCATATGATGTAACTGCCAAAGATACAACATATTTTTCTAAAAAATCAACTGGACAAGATACAACAGTTAAAAATTTATCAGGTTCATCATATTTATCAATATTCATTTTAATTTTAACATTTATTGATTCTTGATCAGCATTAATAAGTACTGTATTAATATCAAACCAAGCATCATCAATTTTTAATAATATTGTATCACTTATAACAACAGGAATTCCTACAGCTGTAATTAATGTTTCTGGACACAAACGTTTTTTAATTATTCGTGCAATGACTTTGTCTTGTTCATCAATATTATAACTTC
>WSYQ01000305.1:0-20133 GCA_011426435.1 Lysiphlebus fabarum | reverse complement strand
TTTTTTTTTTTTTTTTTTTTTTTTTTTTTTTTTTTAAACAAATAAAACAATAAATTAATTTTATTCAAATTTAAATATTGATATTTTGTGAATGATTTAATTAATAAGTTGTGAAATTTATTTGTGTGATTGATTGAGTGAATTATGATTTGGATAAATGTTTTTTTTTTTTTTTTTTTTTTTTACTATAAATTTATAAGGGAAACGGAAAAATTGTAAAAAAAACATTATTGATTCATATAATGAAATATGGTATAGAAATTAGAAAAAAAAAAACGATAAATAATTTCTTAAAAAAAATAACAAGCTTCAATAAAAATTAAAAATTTTTTAATAAACCAAAACATAATTATACAAAAAAAAAAAATGACTATATGAATGATAGATAAAATTTATCAGCTCTCTTTGTCTTTGTCTAATTTTTTTTTTATATTTTCGTTGATCTAATAAAGATAAAAAAACTTCTTAATTAAAAATAGAAATATAAATAATTAAAAAAGAGCTAAAATCAATATTATAAAAACAATTAATGTGAAATTCAAATGAAAATAAAAACAAAATATGTCCTCATCGGTATTAATTAATTATTGTTGTTTATGATAATAATAATAATTATTAATAATTAAATGTAAATAAATCTCATTCAATCATACATAAATAATTGGATATTCGTAGGTATGATAAAATTTATAAGACAAATTTAGCTGATTGTTTTTTTTTTTTTTTATCTTTAAATTACACAATTTGTGTTAAATTACAACAACAATGTAATCAAGTGCGTAATTCAAATGAATGCAGAACCATGATATTTAATTATGAGCTGAATACGTACATAAACACTGTTTTTTTGTTTTTGTTTTCAATAATTTGTAGAATACTGTGACACTTGTGTATTAAGCTGATTTTTTTTTTTTGTTTTTTTTTTTGTTTCTGACATGAATGGTATGAATGAAAATTAAAAAATAAGTAAAAGTAATAATTAAAAAAAAAAAAAAAAAAATAATAATATTTGGTAATAAGGAATAACTGATAAGATATGCAAAATAAAATGTTGTATGAAAGTTTGTGTGAGAGAATAAGAATGCTCATTGTGAATATTTTTATTAAATTTTCAAGTTTGATGACTTATGTCGCAACAATTAATAAATAAACATATGCATAAAATATTTATTGTCTTTCATTTTTAAAATTAAATAATAAAAAACTGTTTTTTTTTTAAATTTTTGTATACAATTTCAATTTTAAATTGTCAATTGTTTGTTTAAAAATTTTAACATTTATATTGTTTAATTGCTACTTGTAATTGTAATTTACAATAATTTATACAAGTTGTGAATTAAAATAATCATAATTATTCTGATAATATAGATAGAAATAAATATTTTTAATAACAAGTTTGAAGAACATTGTACTTGAAACATAAACATTTATAGATATTATAAAAGATGATTTTTTATGTAGAGTAAAATAAATACATGTTAGAAAGAAAATTAATTTACACATAGATTTAATAAGTTTTTAATTATTTTACTTATACTGAAAAAGTAAACACAGTTAAAAGAACATGTAAAAAATAACATTAAATGAAAATTTTTAAATGTTAATTAACAAATTTTTATCTGATAAATATTTAGGATTTATCAATAGACATTTGAAATATGGATCCAAAAAATACTCAAGTCAAAAATTAAATATGGATTATGATTTTATTTAAAACACCTAATAAATATTAATATAGGTACTTGTCAATTCTCTCACATTAATAGCATATAAAAAATTTTGTTCATCATAAAACTATAATTACTAGTAAATTTTTATATTCATCAACATTTTTTTTTATTATAAAACTGTCTGATATCTTGCTCAGAGTTTTATTGAGCAATTATATCTAACAGCATAAATCATTGACTTTATAAAAATGTTTAATCATTGAAACATTAATCTATACAAAAAATTATACATTCAATTCAATTTTTTCTGTATTTCTCTATAACTTTTACGTTTTTTGAATGACAGACCTTGTAAAGTATTAATAATAATTGTAAAAGTATAAAAACTGGCAATAAGACATCATGATTTATCTTGGTAAGTATCAAATAAATTATTTTTTCATCTGCAATTTCGTAATTTATAAATTTACCAAGATGTGTAAAATTTTTAATTGAAAAATAATAAATATTTTTAATTTTTGCATGTAATATCATAATGATCATAATAATTCTAACCGAAAAAAAATAAATAAATAAAACACCTGTTATCTTGTGCTTTAAAATATCAGGTCATTGAAACATTGGATTTAAAAAAAAAATTTATATGATAGTAGTCTATTAATGCCAATGTGATTGACATTCAAGAAAGTTTTATGTAATAGAAAAATATCAAGTAATATATACTTATATGAAATATTTTTTTGCTTATTAGCATATGATATATTATGAAACTTCTTTTAATATTTAGTGATGATATTGAAATTAATAAACAATAAATTAACAATTTTGCCGTTTTAATTTTTTTCAATTACATCGGAAAACATGTCGAGGTTGGTAATCCGGTTTTTGTTTATATTTTCATACATATTACCAAGAAATTTAACGAATACATACATACATTAATGGAAATTTCACTTTACAAAATATAATATTCAAACGGAAAATAATTTTATTTCATTAAAAATATAATGTTTATATATTCAACTAATATTTATTAGCAATTAATCACTCATTCTAAATGCAGATGTTTGTTAATTTTTTTGTAATTATACGGATAATTATTAATGACACCTTCACAAATTCAAGTTTATCTACAATTCTAAGTGAATGTTGACGGCGTTTTAAATGAATCATCTATGGATATAAAATTCTATAATTTAGATGTATAAAAAAAAAAATAAAATGTATAAAAGAACATAAATTTAATCTCTGTATTTTATTTAACTTTAGGATTTATAGTTGGTAAAATAAAGTTGTTTTCAGAGTGTTTTTTATATTAAAATAATAAATATATTGTTTGGCACGTGTAGATTTTCATTCAGTTGAACAACAGATTTTCATTGTTAACTTTAGTTATTTTATAATTTCATATATGCTTTTAAAAGTAATCAACGTCAAAAAAAAAAAAAAAAAGTAATAATTTTTCTTATAGTTTTTCAGTAATAATTAGTGTTAAATAATTCAACGTACAAGTGAGTTTAATAATACAATTTAATTTATATTGAAATTAACATATGATAAATTGATAATAAAATAAAATGAAAATGTTAAATTAAATTTCCAGTATGGAGAAAATTGAAACACCAAAGTTTAAAAAAGATTCGTTTATAATTAATGATGAAGAAAATCAATTAAAAATTCATAAAGATGATTTTGATTGGAAATTTTGGAAAAAACGTCGTATAGTTATAACAATATTAGCATTTTTTGGTTTTTTTACATTAATGGTTTTACGAGTTAATCTTATTACTGCAGTTATTGCCATGACAACAAGTGATACTGATGTATAATATAAATTAAATATAAAATATATAAAATAAAATAACATAATAATATTAAAAATTAAAAAAAAAAAATTTTAGGAAGAACCAGAATTTCAATGGGACTCAAATACTCGAGGTTTTGTTATGAGTTCTTTTTTTTATGGTTTTGTTTCTTGTCAACTATTGGGAGGATGGTTGAGTTCAAAAATTGGTGGAAAAAAAATTTTTGGATATGGAATTGGTGTTGCAACTGTTATGGCATTACTAACACCACCTTTAACACGAATCAGTGTTTATTTTTTAATTGCTCTGCGAGTTGTTCAGGGAATTTTTGAGGTAATTTGAGTATTAATAGATATAACAAATGCTACAAACCCAAAAAGGCTTTATCAAGTTGTATATATATTATTTATTATATTATTGTTTGATAAATAAATTTCTATATTATTTTTTTAATTTTAAAAGGGAATTGCAATACCTGCAATAAATTCAATTTGGGTCAACTGGATACCTCCACTTGAACGAACAAGACTGACAACTGCTGCTCATTCTGGTAATATAATTGCTATGCTTGTCAGTTTACCAATATCTGGAATAATTGCTGATTATTATGGATGGGCATCTTTATTTTATATTACAAGTTTAATGGGAATTATTTGGTTTGCCATATGGATGTACTATGTCACAGATAAACCTGAAGATGATCCTCGAATATCACAATCTGAACTTGCTTATCTCAAACAAACTCTCAATCCACATGATAACAAAAAGGTACAAAATTTTATTTTGAAAAAATTGATTTACCGTAAATTATTACTTTTTTCATTCAGGTTGTATCACATCCTTGGAAAAAAATGCTCAAATCACCACCAGTATGGGCAATTATTGTTGTTCAATTTAGTGAATCATGGGGATTTAACACAATGATTATTGAACTTCCAACATTAATGCGTGGTATATATATTTATTTTTGATCTTTAAAATTTCATATTATTTATTTTATTATTTTATTTACCTTTTATTTATTAGTTGTTTTAAAAGTTAAGAAAAATAAGTATCGAAAATCCCAGTTTAAAGCCATAAAGTTTTTCTCAAGTTTTTTAATTGATTAACAAAAATTTGATGTAGAAAAATCAATTCCAAAAAAAAAAAAAAGATATATGTATATGGGTATTATATTATTAAATTTCATTAATTTTTTTATTTATATGTTAGATGTTTCTGGCTTTAAAATTCGAGAAACTGGATTTATCTCAGGACTTCCATGTATTGCAGCAACTATTAGCATGTTAATTTCGAGTTATCTTACTGATTACTTGCTGTCAAAAAAATATTTTACAACAACTCAGGTAATTATATATACAAATATATGCGATATATTTTAAAACATTTATAGTTATCTTTATAATAATATTTTTTATTTTTTTATAGATGAGAAAAATAATGATTTGTTGTTCAACTTTTTTACAAGCTGTCTTTGTGATATTAGGAAGTTTTTTTTGCTCAGACCCAATAATATTTATGGCTTGCATTATAATATCATATTGTGCTAGTGGATTTGCTGTACCTGGATGTCTTGTTAATTATTTGGATATTGCACCTCAACATGCTAGTGTTTTAATGGGTATTGGTCACACTATTGCAACAATTTCTGGAATCATCAGTCCTAGTCTTACTGGTTATATTGTTAAAAATAAGGTTAGCAATTTTATTATAATTATATTATAATATGCATGAAGTACAAACTTATTTTTTTTATCATTTCAGTCTGCTAATGAATGGAAGATTGTACTAATGGTTATAGGAATGATGCATCTATTTGCAGCATTATTTTATGGAATATTTGCATCTGGAAAAAAACAAACATGGGCAATTGATCTAAACAAACAAGAATCACGTCGTAAATTTTTACAAACTCATAATACAGCTGATGATAATCTAGAATGAAATAAAGTTTTTATTAAAATTTTAATGAGTTATTTTAAGTTTATGAACCACAAGTTTTTATTTTATTACTATAGATTGTATTTACTCGGAAATTTAAAAAGATAATTTTAATCGTGTTTTATTTTACACCAAGTCAAAGTCAAAGTGATCAAACTCTTTAGTTTTATAAAAATTGAATACGACCAGCATCAAGTATCTATTTCAGTTGCATCACAATCATCAATATCAATTCAAATTGGTATATTGATAAAGATATACCAATTATATGATATATTTATAAACATACACAGTAAAAAAAAGTTGGTAAATTTAACAAATTCAGTTTGTTAATTTAGGTCCACCAACAAAACGTTTGTTAATTAAACAAACATTTTATTTGTTAAATAAGATCTACCAACAACTGTTTGTTAATTTTACAAGTTTTTGTTTGTAAAATGAAATTTACAAACAGCTGTTTGTTAATTTAACAAATACTTTTTGTTGAATTTTTTTTTTTTTTGTACAAGCAAAAAAATTAATGTATATTTATTTATATATTTTTTTGATACGTAAATTTTATTATTTCTCATATTACCAAACAATGAAATGATTCACTCTGTACATATGAACATTTATACAATTATTATTTTATCAATTACAAACTTTACAAAAAATAATCTGTGACAATAACTAGTTTTTTAGTTTTGTTAATATTATCACAAAATTCACTTGACTTTAAACATATTATTTTTGTGTTGTTAATTTGTGGTTCGTCTTCACAATAAACTTTTCTATTATTCCATGATTGTAACATACATTTTTGATGACGATTAGCCAGTGTATGTGCTATGTCTTTAAAATTTTTTAACTTGTATACGAAACTTTTTAAAAATCCATTTTTACTTTCGTATCTCATGGTCCAATGAATTTTTGGTGGTACCATTTTAGTTATAATCATTGGAAGATGTGTTATCAAATGATCTTTCATTATCAATGATGAATGAAAACCATTTTACAAATTTTTTGTTTGTAAAATTAACAAATAAAATTTGTCAAAAGATTTTACAAATTTTTTTTTGTTAAATTAACAAACAAAAATTTAACAAACGACTGAACTCTACCAATTACAAACGAATTACCAACTTTTTTTTACTGTGTATATGTACGCGTTTCAGTACGCCCATCAAAAATGTATTTCCAATTGAACAATTTGAAATGTCATGAAGTTTATTTTTGCGCGTGCGTAAATGGACACGCGATAAGAAAAAATTCATTTAACAAATTATTCCGGAATCATTTTTCTAGCGTCGATCTCATGCCGGAGTAATTTCTTCGACATCGATCTCTTGCCGGAGTAATTTTGCCGTCATTGATATCATTTCTTAGGAAATAAGCCAAAACGGGGTAATACTGGAGAATAAATATTTTTTCATCAGAGTTGTCTTTAAATATATATTTAACATTCTAATTAGTGGTTTTATATTATGTATTTTTAGTTCTTCATATACTTTGATTGGAACTTAAACCTTTTAATAGACATACATTTTTCTATAATAATTAGTTTTTTAAAATATTTCATGAATTTGTGACCAACCTCGATCTTTATAAGGATATTTAAAAAATCAATTACTTTATATATTTTTACATTAATAGTTAAATATCCAGTTTAAGATATCGTCTTCATCATGTATCATCATCTTTGTTATTCATATCATTTTAACACAGCTTTCAACCAATCTTACATTAATGAAAGTTAACTTTATAAAAAATCAAGATATCCAATGTCTGATAACCACTTGAATAAGTTTTTACATCAACATTTGCAAATGATAGTTTTAATTAACATACTTTTACCAAATTTTCTAAGTCTAACAAGTATATGTATTGGGCTTATTTATTTCTAAATAAAACTAGTTTTATCAACATAACGCTTATTTTTTATTAGCATTATAACAGAGTTATTGAGTTTTTTTTCAATCGGACTCATGGGTCAGCTGAATTTTCATTGTTCAATTCAAAAAAAAAAATAAAGTAAAAATTAATTGATGATAATGATAAAAGTAATAAATTTATTGCAATAAAAAATATAATAAGGATTTTATCTGATTTTGTTTAATATATTTTCTTCAAGCTTTTTCTTTGATACTTTCATTAGCTTTTCTAATTCAGTTTTTTCATTTGCACTAAATGAGATATTGTATTTCTATTTTTTTAAAAGTAATTTTTAAATTTGTTATTTTTTTTTGTATATATGCCTCAACGTTAGCAATATTAATTTATGAAACTTTTAAAAGACTATTTTAACTAACTAATTTGACCCAGTATGGTTTGTTATCATTGGTTTTTCATTTAATTCATCAAGTTTATTAATAAATGTATTTAGATTATATAAAGTTCAAAAAAAAAAAAAAAGAAATGATTAATAATGTAATTAGATTTTAAAAAACCCTGGTGAACATTATTTCTCCTATTTTCTCCAATATTTTTCCGTTTTTCTCAAATGATTCTCCGTAATACTCTGATTTTTTACAACTAATACCTGTGATAAAAGCGTCTTTTTTTATAAAAATTATGTTGATTTTTATTTGTTGATGATTCAGTTGATATTTTACGTTTAACCGTAATCTGATTGGTCTAAATTTTTCAGCATTTGTTTATTAATTAAAAATTATGTTTCAATCTCACACTACTACGTGTTGCTACGTGTTGTTGTGTGATTATATACTATACGTTTAATTTTTCTGGGAAGTTCAATAAAATTAATTTTCAATAAATTTTTAATTTGTATCAGACGAATATGATGACCGAAAAAGAATTTGAAATTTTTTTTATTATTAATTTTATATTTAATTGGCCATCTAACGGAATAAGTCAAAACTTACAAATTTTAATGATAAAGAAGGTTGTATTGGCGGGAGTATTTCAATTAATCTATCTATATTGTCGTCTAATTAATATTATCTCAAATAAAAATAGTATTAACGTCAATTAGTTAATGAGCTACAATATTATTTTATTTTAAGTACAAATAAAAATTTTAAACGAAAATAATCGCAAAAACCACCCCCCTTTCACCCAAAATATTAACTTTTAAATTTTTTCCGCATTTTTCCCGTAATCTGCGAATTTTTCCCTACAAGTAACCTTGCTATAACTAATAATATAATATTAAAAAACAAAATGAACAATATAGGTATATATAATACGAAGATACAAAAGTATTTGTCACAATTTTTTCATTTTTTACAGTGTATAAAAATATCTTTTATTTATATCATTTTCTCAGAAAACCAAAATTTATTTATTCATTAAAGTTTTTCTATTTTTAATACCATAATTATGATAGAAAAATACACTCGGTCCGACGAGGTATATATGCTTTCCAGGGAAAAGCACAAAAATAATTTAAATTAATATTAAATTGTATAAATACTGTTGAATAAAATCTATAATGACACGAATGATGATGACGTTGAAATAAAAATATTAATATAGGCAGAATAACAAATTCAACTATTTGTTTAACAGCCTGTTTTGTTTTTTTTATTGTAAAGATAAGGTTGTTTTTTTCTCTTATCAAACAGTGTAAAAATAATGATAATTTACATAATATTTATTGTTATAAACATATATATAGCAGCAAGACCACGCACCAACACAAATATCAAAAAATAATATAATATATTGTCTGTATTCATATACATTTTTTAAAAACTATCATCAATACAGCGCAGTAAAGTATGTTATTGAATTCATCTGGTAACAACACAACAAATATAAAATTGCAATTTAATAATTAAAATCCCATCAATTGCCAAAATAATATCATATAGAAATAATTTGATTAAAACTCAATCATGGATCCGCATATGAAAAAGAAACCAAACTTTTTAACTATATACATTGACATTAATAATTCATCTAAATTAACTACCAAAACGGATATGAAATATTCGTCACATATATTTGACGTGTAAAAACTAAAACAGGGAAGAGGAAACTAGATCTCACGCAATGTGTATGCAATGTGTAAAACCATGCTGTCGACATCCGTAACGCATTAGTAAGATCGGTCACGAAAATAGCTAAAGAAAAAATAAAAATCCAGATGGAAACAAAAAAAAATAGAAAAAAAAGAAAGTCATCATTATATATTCTATTTTAACCTACACACTTATATATATATATATTTTTCTTTGAGACATATATTTTTTTATATATATTTATCTAAAAATTCAGTGTTTTATTTTCAGATGGAATGATTGATTTGGAATTTTAAAGCGTCGACATCATACTTTAAATAAGAAATAATCATTTGTCGAAAAAAAAGTAAAATAAAAAGTTTAAAAATTCATGTCAGTATATATATAATAAAAAAAAAATATAAATAATATAAATAAGGTTATGTTCTGATCATACATCAAGAAAATGGCACTTTAACACTACCCCAAGAGTCAATATGATGCTAAGAACCTGTTTGTAACAGCCACTTTATCTAGATAGAGCATTAAAAGCGACTATCAAATCCTTAGAATGGCTCTTTTTATATCGCCAACAACAATCTTATCCCACAATATATATATATATATAAGAATAAGATGGAGACAAGGTATATAGAGAATGAATACTTTGTGGGCTATACAATTTCCTGTGGTGCCTGTGGAACACAATAACAAATATACGCATATGTGAGTATGGTGATCGGCTCTCTCCAAAGTGGACCAAAGATCAAATTTATCTGAACAAGCAATCGCACGAACCAAGGTATCCAAGAATGGAGACAGAAAGATGGACAAGACAAGTGAAGGTAGACGATCGAGGGTTAAAACACACCGCTTATTCAGATTATATATATTCCATTGAAATAAAGATTCTTTCTTCGATCCATGAATTATTAGTTTTTTTTAAATCTTTGATTTTATTTAAATTGATGTATATTTATTTTTTTGTGCAACCAGTTGTTGATGGATATATACAAAAAATAAAAAAAAAAAAATATCATCAATTCAACAGGTTCTTTTTTTATTTTTTTTAAATATATACCTATATTATTATAATTTTTTAAATTTTTATTTATCAAAAAAAAAAAAAACAATAACATTGTGCGTTGCAATATTTTAAATCATTATTTACGCTTGTATATATGATATAGGTATATTTTTTTTTTATTTTCTTTTTAATTTAAACTGTGAGTTAATTCATGGCTTTTAATATTTTCCAAAGTCACTAAATTTGAAATGCAAAACGAATGAGCTTCTGCATGATGTTCAACACGCTGTCACTCAATTTTGTAACGCTATTTTCATTTAAATATTAAAAATGTCATTGCTTGTATTATATATATTAATTCCATAGAGGATATATTATTATTTTTTATTTTTTATATACATTTTATAATTCACGCAGCTAAATTTTCAAAAATGAGTATAATCTTTTTATCAAAAAAAAAAAAATAAAATAAAATAAAATGATAAATTTGCATGCGGGTTTATAAATATTTTACGCGATAGATCGAAATCAAGTCAAAGAATTTTTCTTTATTTTATTTTTATTTTTTTTCGTTGAAATATACCTATTTGTTTGCGTAGAAATTTGATGATCAAGGTGCATATATATGCTGATTTTTTTTTTGATATCCGCATGGATGTTTAGAGGCTATAGTCATGCATAAATGTTTAACTAAAAAAAAATAAAAAAATAAAAAATAAAAAAATTTAAAGTTAAGAGGGTGGGCGGTAACTGGGTGAGACGTAGTAGGAGTTACCGGTGAGAACGACTGAGAAGTCAAGCAAGTCGAGTTTTCGAATCGTGGCTGAGTGAAGCGCGGGCGTCACGACGACGTCGGCGTCGCGATTTGCCTCCGCCAATCCGTCCCTCAGCGGCCATGTTGATCATGTTACCGGGGCGGAGCACACACAAACACATTACGTGTACTTTTTATATTTTTATTATTTTCAAAAAAACATGTAACCACAGGGTGTCTCTTTATTTATTTTTTTTTTAACTATATACATACATACATACACATATATATATATAGTATTTTTTAATTATTTCATCTATATACTTACCACCTTAACGTATTTTTACAAAAAAAAAAAATTTTTAATTATAATTTTTTTTTTAATTTTTAATTTTCTTAAATTTTATATTATATATTTATTTTATATACAATTTTCTATACTTATGTAAAATTAAAATGTTGATAAAAATTGTAATTTATTTTTACGATTGTAAAATTTTTTTTTTTTTCTTATTATTATTATTATAATTTATAAATATATTCAAATTCAAGTTGATCTATACTGTTTATACATATATTTATATATTTATTTAAAAAAAAAAATAGTAAAAATATTGTTGTTGTGATTTATGGCGCGCAACACACTTGCAATTTGAATGTCAGCGCATGCTCTCAAAAAAATACAGGTGATATAAAAATATAAGTGAATAAGTATTTTAAAAAAAGAGAAAGACAGTACAAAGTTGTCTAAATACAATAAAATAAAATAAATACAGACATGTAAATAATATTCAATGAAAATTTATTCTTCAATTCTTCGAAATTTAATTTGAAATATGTTTTGTTATCGTATAGGTATATAAATTTATTTGGGCCAATCATTTTATGTCAATTTATTTTTTTAATATTTATAAAATGATAATAATATATATATATAATTGATTAATACCGCATATATTATTCCCATTATAATAAATTATTATTATTTAATTTTATAAAGTAAAAATACTGGCAATACTGGCAATCAAATAAAATTATTTTTAAAATTAAATTATATATCGTATATTATTATTTTGATAGTCTGCAGATTCATTGTTGTTGTTAATATGGTAAGTGTTATTAATAGTAACAATATTTTGTTTAACAATTGAAGTCAATTTTATAGACACAATTGCTCAGAAATTAAGGAAAAATTAAAAAATAAAAACAATAAATTACGCAAATGTAAAACGTTTGATTATTGTGTATATTATTCTTTTATTAAAACCATTTTAAATAGTTTTTAATTTATATATTGAATACATTTTTACATTTGACATAAATAAATTAATCAATATTGATTTTCTTTTGTCATATCGACTGACAAATATTCCATGAAAATTAAGAAATAACATTTAAATATTATTGACAGTTAGTTTCTATATTTATTTGCAAAAAAATTAAAAAATTTGCTCTTTTGATCTACGCAACTATACAATTAAATATTTCCATATGTAATTAAGTAAATTATAAAACATAAATATTATTATTTAAAATATTCAAAGAAAATAACATAAAATTATATTTATGATTTTTTTACTATTAAAAATTCTATTTTTTTTTTTTTCATGTATGCTAATAGTAGGAAGTTTGAGGAAAAAAATTATAATATATTCATTGGCTTATTAACACAAAATGTTTTTGAAACTGTATATAAAAATAAAAATATTACACAAAATCAAAAGTCGGCAATGTCATAAAAATTAATATAACTTGCTTGTAAATTGTCAGCTTACACACTTATATATTTTTATTGTCAATTTAATTTAAAAAAAAATTACTTTATCTGATTTTATCATCAATATACATATAAAATTAGTTGATATTTGAAAATATTAATTTTATGGTTCAAAAAAATTATTTATGAATGCAAATTTTAATAAAAAATATATTGTTTAATTACAAAAATTTATAGCAACAAATCAACAATTATACAAATTTTTAAAAATATATATGATCATCGTTATCTGTAAAATAAATAATAATATTAAAAAAATATTAATATTGACTGTACAAGTATATCAACACTGTAATCAAATCAATCTAATCATTAATTGGTAATCAAGTGTAGCCACAATTATTTATATTTTATTTTGTATAATCATCAAGTCACTAAATCGACCAGAAAATAATATATATAACCCCTCGTGTTTAAAGTTATTATAGTTATATTACCTCGAGGCGACGGTTGTCATGTAAAAAATAAAAAATAAAAATAAAAATATAAAATATAAAATATTAAAACAGGTAGATGGAAACTTTATAATATCTTCAAGTTCAATTCACAATTAATGATTCTTTTGCATAAATTAAATTAATATTTTTAATATTCTTTTATATTTTTATATAGTTTTTCTTTCTTTGACCTTTTGTCTAAATAAATGATTAAATTAATGAATTAAACATGTATAGGTTATTAATAATTAAATAAAATTATATTAAAATGTGACAAAAAAATTTATAAATAAATTAAAAAATATACAACATAATTATTTATATGGAAAATACAATTTTTTGATTTAAAAAAAAAATAAAATAAAAATAATCATTTTAACATAATTTTTAAAAAATACCATCTGTCTATCTAACACCTTTAATATGTTTTAATTTGTTGGTTGATCTTTAGAGATATTATAATAAATAAATCACAAGTCTTTCGGCATTTGCTAAAAATAAAATTATATATATACTATACAACGTGTTGTGATAATGTTTGTCGAGTGAAAAATAAATCAAAAAATAAATATATGTCGATCCCTTGATAATTTTATAGTAAACCACGCAGTTAATTTTCCCATTGGGATATATTTTATATATGTTTTATAATATTATTTGATAAAACCAAAAATGATATGTGAATTATTCAAATTATTGAGTGAATATTTTTTTTATTATACGATTGAGTTATTTACTCAATAATTCCAAATAATTTCTGAATATTTTTATGTATTTAAATTCATTTATAGTCAACATATTCGAGTCCTATTTTTCGAGAGACTATTTGATTCATCTAGGTTTTGGTTGACACCATGACTGTCAAATGACAGCTGTCAACTATTACTTTTTTATCAATGACTATTTGAAATACTGAATATTGATTTGTAGTCAATTAATTATCAAGCCATTTTAATGATTTTATTAATAATAATATTATCAATTGTTATTATTTATATTTTTTTTAAATTTTATAATTTTAAATTTAAATAATAAAAATAAAAATACTTTTGACTGCTATGATTGCCAGGTATTTGGCAGTCAACTGCCACCCATTGTGACATCATGAATACCACAATAAATAGCCTCTCACTATTTTTATAATATATATACCTATATTTATTTGGATTTTAATGAAAAAAAAAAATTAAAAAAAAAATACCATGGTCACGTTTATAAATAAAATTTTCTATATCTCATCGTCGATAAAATAAATTATCAATTTAAATTATAAAAATAACAAATTTTACAAATAAATTTTTTTATAATAAAGTTATGATAATTGAAATTAAAATAACAATAATAATAACAATAATAATAATAATTAGCCAGATTAATGCATAAAATGATAAAATAAATATATACATTTTAAATTTTCATGGTTGGAAGAAAATTAAACGTTTGATTATAACGTGCAATATTAAAAAATTGTTGATGTATGATTTTTTTTTATTTATAATATAGGAATATATACTTATATATATTCATTTTTTATTTTTTCCAGTCTTTATTCGAGTTTATGATCACTGCTCGAGTAAATCCGATTAAACGACTGAATACCATGAGCTTCATATATTTATTTTTACTGAGACAGATACACAAATGCTAAAGTCATCGCTTATATTTTTTTATTTTTTTATTTTTTTATTTTTTAAATTGCAACCTATACACACTTCATTAATATTTTTTCGCTACGCATCAATAAAACATTTTGTAAAATAAAAATAAATATATATCTTAATTTATTATTTAATATAATATAGTAAGTATATATTTTTTTTTTTATTTTTTTTAAATTAAATATATACCGTGACTTGTCTTGTTATATACAAGCAAATATGTCAAATAATAATTTGACTTATTTCAAGTATTTTCTCTCTAATAAAAAATAATTTACACTGTGAAAAATTTGAATTGTATTTTCATGAAAAATTCCTGAATCAACGAAACAATTTTTTCAATGAACCTTGATATAATTGAATTTTTTTTTTGTACATATGTGAAAAACTCCCCAACACTTTAAGTATTATTATTAAGTACTATTGTTATTATTGTTTAAAGTTTGTTTTTTTATTCTCATCTTAAAATTAGTTTCATTGAAAAAAGATGAAACATCTCTTGATCAATTAAACTCTCATTACTCAACAGTTAATAAATATCTGATAATTATCAGTCATAATATTTATCAAATCTAACAGATGTTTAATATCGTATTACTTTTCAAAGAATGTGCCAAGAGATATAAAAAAATATTCACTGGAAATTGAAATAAAATATTAATTTAACGTTTTACTTTGTGACTAACTATATTATTTGAATTGTTTACTCTTAATAGAGAATTTTACTTATATGTATTTCCAAGGTACATATATTTTTATGAAATATCAGGGCGGCGGAATTTATTGTCACCAATCAATTTTTATCTACGATAATCTCGGGGTTAGCGTTTTTTTTTTTTATGTTAAGTGGTGTTTTAAGAGAATCTTGGGGCACCCCTTAACTTTTCTAATGATTATATGTGGATGTGATACCTGAGAGAAAACTTACTAACCCAAAATATGTGGATATTTTCAGGATAACATTCAACTTATTTAATGATTACCATGAGAAAATTTCAGTTTTGTAAAAATAATTGTAAAATGTTTAAAATCACGGGGTTGCACAGAGTTTTTCTAATTGTAAATCTTTCCTTAGCTACATCGTGACAACAAATTCCGTTCTCTCAGTGTTGCCCTAAAATAAAATAGGTAAAATTCTCTATGTATTCTTTACAATAAAATACTATTTCAATATTAATAATAATAAGAAAAAAAAGTAATTGATATACCAAATTTATATTGAACATCTGGTAGATTAATAATCATATCATTGTTAATAAATAATGTTTCATAAATTTAAAAAAATACGAAGACCAAGACCAAGACCAAGATTAAACCATGATTAAACTTGCAAGACCAAGACTGAGACTGAACCAAATCCAAGACTGGCCTCAGTTTTGGCATATTTAGTTTTGCGTAAAACCCTAATTTTTAAATGCCCAAGTTTTCACATACTAATCTAAGAATCTTATATCCAAATATTGTTAAAATTTGTCTCTGCTCATTATATATAAAAATATAAATTAATAAATTATAAAAAAAAAAAACAAAAACATCAAAATCATATAGATACAATCACTTTAATAATTAATTATCGAATAAAAAATTATATTAAAAAAAAATAAAATAAAATACAATAATAAATTGATATATGTATAAAAAAATAAAATTATTGAAAATATCAATTTCAATGGGTGATTGTGGTTAAAAGTCATCAAGATCAACACGTGTATGACACTGAGGACCGGTATAATATGATACCGGTTGGCATGCAAGTCAGTAACATATACATATATGTATATGCGTATGTATAGTAATAAGACTGCAGTATATAGCTTATAAACATTATACTGGTAAGTCAAGATTTTACATTATTATAAGTTTATTTTTTTTATTTTAATATATAAAAATTCATATAAATATGCATTTGTTAAAAAATTTATATACATATATTCAGCTGCAAGTGTAATTACCGCAAGTATTCATACTTTTGAAAATGAATTTGCATCAACAGTTGGAAATAAAAGATAAAATAAGTAAATAAATAAAATATATAATATATAATAATAATATATAGTTGAATAAAATGTATAAAATATAAATAAATATTTTCCAATTAAATTAATGAAAATAAAAAAAATAAATATATATATTTTTGCAAATGTAGTGGCTGATAATAGCCTCAGTCATTTATTTAATTTTTATTTTCTTTATATATTGCAATAAAAATATAATGTTTTTATTTTTATTTTTATTTTTATATAATGTTAAACATTTATATAAAAATGCAGCTGATGTGTAAATCTTATATCATCATCAAGGGAAGCTCATTAATATTATGGTATTTGCCGCAATTAAATTGTCATTAAACGACATCATTATGTTTAAATTTAAGATAGTTTTTCATCACTTTGTCGCATTTTTAATGGGTTAATCATTCAATTTTATACCGGAAATCTACATTTTTTGTTAATCAATGATATTTTGATGTGGGCTCTACTTAAGATATATACATACAACTTAAAGTAACAGTGATAACGTAATTATTTATTTAAATCGTACATGTGCAGGTATACATTATTTACATCATGATAATATTATTTTATTTATGTTTATTTATATTTAATGCATTCATTTTGCACACCTATATAACATCGATTAAGAGTTCATCAATTATTTATAAAATAAAAATATAATAATATGGTCAATTTTAAATTATAAACAGCTACTGAAATTTTATTCTTTTTCTTTTTTTTTTTTTTTTAAATAAATATATACTTAGTTTTCTTGAAAAAATAATGAATGAAAAAAAATTTATGAGATTTGAGGTTAGAGCGCGTCAATTAATTAGCAAAAAAAAAAAACTTGAATGTCATGAATATTGTGTTATTAACATTCACCTGTCATCGTTTAACGCCATCAAAACATTGTTCAGTTTTTCACTGTAACAAATGATTCAAGTATCCATCAATATTCCACTGAAATTTTACATGAAATAAAGTTGTTTACGTCACATCCAATGGCGAATGACATGGACTTTTCAGTGAATCTCAAAAGTATCATTAATCAAATGAAAGAGTAAAAAAAAAAAAAGTATAAAATAAAATTTATATGATATACTGTCACATTATTATTCTTCTTCTTTTTCTGATAGTTATTAAATATTTTTTTCTTTTATTTCAACTTAATATTATATAAAAATATAAAGAAAACAAAAATTCTTGTTAATTTTTTCATTTTTCTTTTAAACTATTATATTTGTATAATTATAACCTCAAAAAGAAAAAACTAATTTTATAGGTTAAAAAAATCATTTTAATTTAAAAATAGAGGGCAGGACAGATAAAATTAAAAAATTAAAAAATTATATACACCCATTTTCGACAGCTTTTGAATGTAAAATATAGTTTAGGCCACCTTTGAAAATTTGAAGGGAAACATTTCAAAATTATATATATATTTTACTCGTGAAAAATCTCATTACAATATATATATATATATATCTAAATGCATATTTAACTTTGGTATAAAATGTTTAGAAATTTTGTGCATCAAAAAGGTGGTCCAGAGCATTATTCAACCCTGCGGGTGCTTCTCACAACCTTGGCTTTTAGATTTTTTTGTTTTTTTTTCTTTTTATTCTCACCGCAGACTTTCGTTTTACTTTATCTCTTGTTATTCTTTTTATCGTTGTTACAGAATTTTTCATTTTTTTTTTTTTTTTTTCATTTGGTTCTCTTTGCATATGGATTCTTCAGTCACATATTATAATTTATTGTTACCCGCGTCTTATCTATCTTTTAGAGATTCACATCTTGCATCAGTGATCTATCAGTAATATGTGCCTTCTGTTGAATATTATTTTCATGATTCATGATGATTTAGGCACGAGAATACTGTCTCAATAGAATATATAAATCAAAATTAAAAAATAAAAAAATTTAACTTTAAATTTATATAAGATATATCTTTATTATTATTTTATTTTTTTACGTGCTCAGAAATTAATCGTGACTATTAAAAAATTATTTAAGATAGTATATAAATAAATATATATTTATTGAATTGAATTATGAATGCTTGTCATTGACAGTCATCATTTTCTCATATAATATCAATTTTTGTATACGTCATTATTTTTAAAACTCTGCGCAATAAAATAAGTATATTAAGTTTTTTTTATAATTTATAAATTTGTGTAGAAATTTATAATATATATTTTTAATTTTTAAATATAATTATATACTCGTTGTTTAATCTTGTTATTAAATTGTCATAATATTTTTTCATTTTTAAATATTAAATATATACTTTTAGAAAAAAAAAAAATGATGATAAAATTAAATAAATTAATATCAATATGATTACGAGTAAATTTATATATTTTTTGATGACAAAAATTGCTCTATTTAATTTTAATGAAGCAAATAAAAAATAAATGAGAAACAAGTATATAAACAACAATATTAAAATGAAAATATAATTTTAAAATTTTCAATAAATAAATTACATTGGACACAGGTTACCTCATTAGTTTTAAATTGTCTTAAAAATTAATCAAAAAAATAAATTACATAAAATCCTGTGTATATTATTAATATATATTAAATATATTTTTTGAAACTGCATTTATTTTCACAATCTAATGATATTTCTAACCATTATTTTTGTTATTTTTTTTTTATTAAAGACATTGCATATAATTATTATTCACAGTTCAAAGTACTTTTGCATATGTTATTTGTGTGACTGCACGATAATAATCCACTGACATTAATATAATTCCACACGAATATGCAAAATAAAGTATTTTTTTGAAATATAATTTTACTTTGTACATAAATATAATATAAACTGCGCACACATATACATATATGGAACAAAAAAATATAAATATATACATACAGTCTTTCAATTGTATATGTACATTCTTGTATTATAATCAAATATAATAGAAGACTAATCCAATTCATAACGAAATTGTAAAGATATTTTAAATCCGATTATAAAGTTGAATTTTCAAGGAACTCGAAAATATTTGAATGAACCTCAAAACCACATTATATTATTATTATTATTATTGTTATAATATTTTTTTTATTTTTTATTTCATCAAATTTTATAAGTAAAAAAAATATTCG
>WSYQ01000304.1:0-22563 GCA_011426435.1 Lysiphlebus fabarum | reverse complement strand
ATTTCAATCACAATTTGATAAAAAATATAAAAGTTTAAACTATTTACACAAACTTTTGTGAGTGTAAACAAATTCATCCAGGGGATTTTCAGCGTCAAAAGGGCTTGGAAAGTAAATAGTTTACCCGGATGCATATATTATATAGATATATATATGAAATACGAGAATTTTACTATTTGTGCGTCACCTTTGGCATCTGCTCACGTTTGAATGATGTTTAAAATATAAAAAATAAAAAAATAAATAAATCTAGAAAAAATATAAGTGAAAATTTTTGCACAATGTTTGCTCTAACACGATCGTTGAAATATATTGAATAAAGAAAATCAAACTAAATTTTATATATAATTTTTTTTATTTGCATAAAAAATATTAATATAAAATAAAAGTTAATATTTAAAATTTTAAATTTGATACATATTTATTGATCAAATTTTTTTTTTAAATAAAAAAAAAACAAAAAAATTGAAAAAATAAAATAAATGATGCAATAGCAAACTTTATTTTCTTGTGGTTCAAAAATAAAAAAAAAAAAAATTGATTTTAAAACGTTTTATATATCGGAAAAGAGAATTTATTCGATCGGACATTTTTTTTTTTTTTTTACAGGAAATAACGATGGGTACTGTAAGAGAGCATGGGTATTCCCATTGCGAATACGGTAACTCGGTCTCTATCAGGATAAGGAGCTTCGGCTTTCCGCAACATTTACATTCGATTACAGTTTACCTCCACTTTTCTCGACTTTCACCTCTTACCAATTCTTCAACTGCATATTTTATATATACATATATATTTTATTTTTTTTTTTTTTATTGTACTACTTTTATATATATATCTAGCTAAAAAATATATCCTCAATACTTGCAAAATTTTCACATTTACCAAAAGTTATTTTTTTATATTTCTATTTTATTTATTATCTCTGACTTTTACGTTAACATTATCCATATTTTTACTGTACACATTTCAACAACTAACTCAGTAGCTAAATAAACATATCAATTATTTTTTATTAAATTTGAAAAATTTAAGATAAACATTTTTTATGTTTAAAAAAAAATAGTTATTGTTGAAAAAAAAATTCTTTTTAAAAAAAACACCGGTAGAAATTTGTAAAAAAAAAAAATGAAAGATAAGAGATGAGTATGAACTACTACTGAAAAAAATTTACATTGCAAAACAAGCTTTATAAATTGACTTAAAAAAAATACAAACAATTTGATTGTTTAAAGAAATTTAATCCTTTTTTTTTTTAAGTAAACTTTATAAACTTAAAAATTTTAAAATAAACTAAACAAATTAAAAAATAATCAACATAAATTTTTATCTACATTTAGTTAATAAAAAAGTCATACAGCTTTTGTTATTTTGAATAATGAAAAATTAAAGAAAAAAAATAAAAACTTTGAAATAAACATTAAACAGAAAAGTCATCAGTAAATACATACAACTTGAAAAATAAAAAGCTTTACAGTGCTTATGCAATAAAGCTCAAAAATACTGGGATTAAATCACTGCATTATAAATGAGAAAAAATTAAAATAAAATCTACTTTTATTGTATTTGACATCAAAGAAAATTTCTTTAATCATATTTATAAACTATAAAAATATTTGGAAAAAAAAAAAAAAATGCTATTTCAACAATTATTATTTTATTTTTTGATATTTTTTGTCCTATTTTTTAGAGCATCAAAAAAGCAACATCCTGTAATTTTTTTAGAATTTTTCAATGGCTAGATCATGAGTATGAAATAGCACGAAAAACTAAAATTCAAATAAATTGACTTCCCATTCAAAAATTAGGCTAGTTTTTCAAAAATAGCTTTTTCTGCGTATCTTGTAGAGCATCAAAAAAGCAACATTCAGTTATTTTTTGGGAATTTTCTAACGTTCAGATCATGAATATAAAATAGCACGAAAAACCAAAATCCATATAAATTGACTTGTCATTTAGTACAAAATATCACAAACATCCCAAATTCATAATAATTGAATATATAAAAGTTATAAATTAATTGTATAATAAAACTAAGTTTAGAGCTTTTTTTAAAAAAATATCTCAAACTTTTTTTTTTTCTATTATTTAAACAACTATTATATAAAGGATAATAAATTATCCAAGTGTATATACTCCAACAAGTAACCCATATATATGTTATGAAAATGACTAATCCAATGAAGCTTTTCTACCAAGCCAAGTAACAATTGTTAAAGCTTGGTTGACTCGCGTGCACACACAAACACATTGTATGGCTCATAAACTTTAGCTGGTCAGTAAATGAAGTTTTCTATGTGTAGCCATATTATCCTCTGTATAAATGAAGCAGGATTAAACTTGAATTTGTGTATGAATTATACAACTTGTGGGTTTGGATGAGCAGCTATTACAACATGTTTGCGAGTAACCACCATTCATAAGAAAAAGAAAAAAAAGAACTCTATAAATTTAAAATTGATTTGACTAATCATTTATTTATGTAAAAAAAAATAAATGTATACTGTATCAAGTATGAAATACGAGTAGTATATTTTTAGTGTCATATATAAGTTGATAGTCACTAAAAATGTTTAGTACAAATTTTCATTATAAAATTATTGCATTTACAGAATCACAGTTGGATTGCAATCACTCTAGATGAATCGTAAAAGTGAAACGATGTGATTTGAAACTGTATTATATTATCTATTTATATATAAAGTGTTGAGTATAAAACATTACTGTGCACATGGTACCAGTTATGATTCCACTTGAATTTGCGATTACTATAATTACGGGGCAGCGCGGTGGCTATTAATGGCATGGCTATCAAATTGCGGCATCTTTATATATGTATCCAGTTGAATTCTCACTAGGCTTCAGGCAAATTTTGGTGGTCTTCCATGTGCACATCATTGCCAACAAAAAATCATGAGGTCTCTTTGCTTACTTTTTTTACGCCCTTACTCTTCTATACTCATTTGCTTTTTTTTTTTATATATTATTTTTTTAAAACCCGTTGTCTGTTGCTATGAAATTCAGTCTTAATTTTTAATCCCCAAGATATAAACACGCGTATATGTAGAAAAATTTTATATAACGCGAATTTTAACCCCCGGAGTTTTTTTTTTTTTTAAAAAAGTGCGATGGTAAATCATACTGTGCGCGGATATTCATGCGCCCCATCAGTTTCTCAGATATCGTTATCGTTTTCGCTTTTTTTTTTTTGAAGTAAAAGAGCCTTGGGGATACTTTGAAAAATTTCAATTCATGTATATAGCAATACACCTATATATGCATGAACTATATGTACGTGTTCGACGAAGAAATTACTTCTCTTTGAATCTTTTTTTGAGATTCTTGAAGCATGATAATATATACTTGAATCAGTAAATTCCATCTTTCAAAGATATTTTTGTATATATTTTTTTAACTAAACTTAAATTTTACATTTGGAATTAAATTAATTGGAGTATTATACAGATTTTATAATATAAAAATATATATATATAATTATCATTAAATTTGATGTTTAAAATTATTAGTTTTAATATTATTTATTTAATAAAATATTTTTTTTAGAAATTTAATTTTTTTTTATTTGAATTACCAATTATCATGCAAGCTCAAAAACCAATCCTTTACGTAATGAGCTTACAGCCTATTCCATTTGACAACTTTTTTTTCTTTTACAGTACGTGAAATACTCGAAAAAATTTTTACCTTTTTATCGCAAAACTAATCCGATTATCATGAAATATATATAGCCTCTCAATATATGCATTTTTATGTGACGATACTTTTTGAATAGAATAAAAAAAAATTAAATTAATCCTCTATCTATATAAATTCCGTGGTATGTTCATACAACCACCAGTTCAGAATGAAAGAAAAAAAAAATATAATATGTTTATAAAATATGTAAATAAAAATTTGTCAATGACATTAGTAAAAAATTAAGAATTATTTAAATAATAAATATTAATAAAGATATTATCACTGTATGTAGTTTGTAAAATAAAAACTATTAATCTTTTACAAATTTTTTCGAAAATCAACCAACAATGTCATTAAAATACTACAAAAAGTATTTAAAAAATTAAAACAATTTTACTTGTATTTTTAAAGAAAAAAAAATAATTTAGTAAAATTAAAACAAAAGTTAATTATATAATAAAATTCATATTTTTACTTTTTAAAAAAGAATAAAAATATATTTTGTGAAAAAAAAATAATAATAAACAAGTATTCATTGTTATAGTTAAAAAATAATTTTCCTGTTATAAAAAAAAAATAATTAAATTTAAATATAAACAATGAAAATTTACTCATTTTATATTTAATAATTTTTTAAATGACATATTGTTCTTTTATGAATTCATAATTATAAATTAATTTCAATGAAAAATGATGGATTATAAAAATCATAATTGCTGACTCGGATTTAAACAAAAAATTAATTATCAAAATTAGTAAAAAACATGAGTATAGAAATTGCATCAAAAAATGAAATTTATACTGACACAGATAGAAAATGCATACAGATCTGTCCCTTCATAGTCTATAGAGTTATGCCATGAACCAAATAAGTCTATTCTCCACCTTGTTTTCTATCAATCTTCTCTGACAAGGGTTATCCTCAACGTAATTGGAAGAACGATTACACCCAAGGATTATTACGATCAGCCTATTGTGAATTCTCTATCATCTTATAACCCCTTCTACAAACCCCAACTCATACTTCCAGTTTCTCATTGATATCCAATATATATATATATATATATATATATATATATATATATATATATCAAGGCAACAATATAATTTTCTTTTCCCAATTTTCTAGATCCCATCATATACGTAATAATAATAAAACGATAATCTTCCCAAAACCTTATACTTCAATTTAGATTAGCCATTTTTTTTTTAATTTTATTTTCATCAACATGAATTACAAGTAAATTAATCACGATTTAATAATCAGTTTAATTTGAAAAGAAAATAATTATATTTTTATGTAATTTAATTATTAAAATAATTAATTGTTGAAATTTTGTAAAATTAAATTTTTTTTGAGAGTAAAAATAATATGATAAAATTATTTAATCAGCAGTGTATATAATGATATGATTTACTGGATTCTTGTATTATATATATAAAAAATGAAAGTACATAATCCAAAAAGTGGCAAAATGTGTAAAAAGAAAAAAAAAAAAAAAGTACAGATCGTTTCTCTTCATGGCGCATATCAGACACGTAGCCTGAAGCATGGCACGCTGTTTTATCTTGCCAAGAAAGGTCGAGTCGTGAATATAAGATTCTCTACTACATTTTTATAGCTTACATATAAAACATACGTATATTCCCATAGCTCGGCCACAGGGTATACCTTTGGGTAATCGTTTTGTGATCAGGTCTATATCGTTGCTGTATATCTATAATATACGATGTCACAAAAAAAAAAAAAAAAATTTGCCTGACATGCTTTACTCTATATCATGTTTGAATATAAATCGTTTAAATTTTTTATATCTGTTATGAAGAAAAAATAATATATATAAACATTTATATTTAATAAAAATATATAAGGATAAAAGAATTTATTCCTGGGGCAGTAAAATTGTATGAATGAACACATAGGCGTTCAATTAAACCAAAAGATTTACTGTTGGTTTTAACATCTTGCGGAATTCGGATGATGAATATAATTCCAAGATGATAATTTTTGAAAAATAACTATAACTGTTATTTCAATATAAAGAGACATTAATTTTGAAAAAAAAAATCTATATGAATTTTATATTTTCATGTAACATTTTGAACAAAAAAATAGTAGTTTATTTTTTTATTTTTTTTTTGTACATGTTTGCAAAAAGAGGAAAGAATATATGTAATCTTTTCTTATAATAAAAATCTATAAAGTAAGCTTACTCTCTAGTAAAAAATACTAGAGAAAAAAAATAAATGAAGTTATAAAAAGAGAAAATTTTATACAGAGTTGTTAAATGTATTATTATTATTATATTTTAATTTTTTTTTTTTTTTGGATCTATATCTTTATTTTAAAAGCTCAACACTGACAGTTTCACAGTAATCTGGCAAATTGGTTTAAAAATATTAGCACGTGTATTTACTGTGCATCAACGTTGGCATGTTAATTTTTCAAGTAAAAAAATTAAAAAAAAAAAATTTCAATGTATTATTTTATCAGCAACTTGGAAATATTCAGTAAAAAATTTAATAACAACTTGAATTTGTAATAATAATAATAATAATAATAAAATAACAAATACATAATATTAAAGAAAATAAATAAATAAACATTCAAAGACTCAGTAATGAGAAAAAAAAAAAAAAAAAAAGAAATGATAAAAAAAAACTTGGGAAATGTTTTCTTTTTTTTACTATTTTCAGGTACTTTTGACTTTTTCAGAGTTCATTTCTCGTTACTTGGATGAACGACTTGGAAAAAAACTTGGGCCACAACTTGGTTAGTGCATCAGGCATACAGTGAAAAACTCAGTGTGCCGTTTGCCACTTTTGCAATTCTTGAAAATCACAACTTACTGGTTTTAAAGTAAAGAAAAATCCATATATATAAAAAAAAAAAACACATATCCACGTATATATATATTGTGAAAAAAGTAAGAAAAAAAAATATATATAAGTTGAAACCAAAGTATGGGTTTTATAAATAAATATATATACTATTTGAGCTTTAGAAATATATAAAAATAAAAAATAAAAAAATATGCCAAGAATAAATTGTATGTTTACTCTTTCTCTATATATATTTTTATAAAACTGTTGTACTTAAAGTAGAGTTGATGTGACTTGCGACATTTTTGTTGACTTCACATAAACGACAATAGAAATAATTTTCAAGTCGCATTATCCATACAGACTATTGTTGTACATCACATATATTCTACTCACTATAATATGTATATTTTTTCATTATTATTTTTATATTTTCTTATTTTTATACCTCAAATTATCTGTCAACTGGATAAATATAAAAAAAAAAAAAAGAAACAAAGTTTTTATTATTATCTTTTATTTTCCCATATTAAATTGTGATTTATGTGTTTTTTTATATAATAATATCTAGTGAATGAATTCGTTTTAGATTCATGAAGATTATGTATGCATTTCTGGCACGCCTCACATGGGAAATTGGACTGAGATTGTCCTTATCATCGTAAATCACGTAACTGATATTACAAACTTGCTTTCATTTATAATGTTAACAGAAGCTTGTCGTTTTATGCACAACTTTAAGAATGCTTATCAAGAAAAATAAAAATTCTATATTTTTTATTTTACCTCGTTTGTTATTTATTTATTTATTTTCTATTTGTTGTTGTAAATAAATTCATAATTTAATAAAATAATAAATATGTTCACAGCAAGTTCCTATTTTCAATTATAAATTCAAAGCCATAAAGTTTGTAAGACTTTTCAGATCACAAAAGTCATTGAGGTAACGCTTGTGTTATATTCCAAGATCTTATATATATAAACTTCCTGACTATGATGTTTATAACCCAACATAATTGTATATATAAAATATAAATTTGTATTCAAACTGATATTAATATTTGTAAATAAACATAAATAAATCAATGATATTCATTACTATTCCTACAAAAAATAGATGAATACAAATTTATATGATCAATTAAAGAAAAAAATTCTATGTGAACGATATAAATCGATTAGACTTTTTTATATTTTTAATAAAAAAAAAATATATATATATATACATACATATTTCATGAAAATTTATTTCCATATAAATATATGTTCGTATATAAATATACAGATATATAATCAACAATGAAATATCCCACTTGTGAACAGATTTTAAACAATAGAATTCAAACTATAAAGGTGCTTTGAATGCATAGCGTCAGTTTAGCTTTACAGTGAGTAAAATTAATGCTCGTCAGATTTACTGACAACGAGTGTTCGTTATACCCTAAATTTACAACAATACATGAATTTATATAATATATATATATATATAGATTCACTAAAACGAGACAGGTTTGTACTGGCAATTAGTCCTTTGGTAGGTGTCAGATTGTCGTAACAGACATTCGTCAGTGTCGGGCAGCATGTCATAATTTTTTTTGTGATTTTTTCAGAAAAAAATATAGTATTCATTGCATTATTCCCAACAAAGTAAAACAAGTTTTTTTAAGTCAAAAAAAATATATATAAATAAATAAACATAGTATTAAAGACAGTTTAACACTTTGTGATATTTGCGACAATTTATCCATTATTCACTTAAAGAGTCTCATTCAACCAAGAAAATTCTTGATATATATTCATTTTATATATAGTATATTGTGTTTATCTTTTCAGTGTTGTTGTAAAAAATGTATTTTTTAAAACTGGCATACTTGTTTTTGCCATAGTTAAACAACTGAGAAATAAGAATCTTGTAATTTTAAATTCAAAGCCATGAACATGCGGTATACTATCAAAGAACTTATAAGAACATTATAATGATAAATATAAAAAACTATAACATTTATAGAATATATAATTTTTTGTGTGTGTCGGTAAATAAATGAACAACAAAACAATGAGTTAGAGTAAGATTCTACCAAGTTTATTAACAAAACATCCGGTTAACAATTGTTAACCAAATAATGTTAAATTGGTTATTTACTGTTATGAAAAAATTTACTAAATAATTATGAGATAATTTTTATAGATAATGTATATATGGTATGTAGAAAAGTTGGTCAAAGGAAATCTAGTTGGGCAAGATAAGTGATGCTTAAAATAAGCGTTATAATTGGATTAATTAGTATAAAGAAGCTTTTCCCTTTCAAATTAGTCAATCAGTATAAACTTAGTACGAAGCAACTTGGTCCAACTGATATACTCAAGCTAGTACACAGCTATATACATCTACTTTGATACTTTGATATGTGGTTTCAATTGTTGGCTAATATAATTTAGTCAATGAAGAGTCCATTGTGTTAGGTGTCACAACTGGTATCTTACATAGAACATTGATTGATCAAAGATACGAAATAAAAAAGCTTACTCACTTATAAATTTTAAATTAAAAGACTAATTGGCATGTCATGAAACTAGTAATATCAAAAAAAATAAAAACAAAAAAAATATATTTACGATCTTGCCAGGATTCGAACCTGGAATCTTCTGATCCGTAGTCAGACGCGTTATCCGTTGCGCCACAAGACCATTTCGACATTGGCAAAGTCACACAGTTATCCAAAAACTAGCATAGGGTAACTATAAATAAACTATCATAGAAAAACTTGAGTAAATATGAATTTGAAATATCTAGGGTTGAAGTAAGTTCATATATTATTGACGATATAAATTGAGTTTAGATATATTTTTTATTATTACAGGCTGTAGAGTCCAACCATCAACTAATAAAAAAAAAATGTCAAGCAGTTTATAGAATGATCTAAAATAGCACGTTAAAAAGACATTTGAAAATATTTAAAAATAAATAATTATGACGTCCGAGATCTCTGACCTAAGGCACATGTCACTCTGTGAAAGCTTTTTTATTTTCGTTGACATTTCAAATCTCAAATTTAATTAATAATATGAAACTTTTCCCTCGATTTTATGATATTTATATACTTGATAATCAATACACTGTAAAGATGAATGTATTAAAAAAAAAAAGTTACCCAATGAGTTTAAGTTTGCTAAATACAAAAGTATTTATCACAAAAACAGCCTCATGTCAAGTGTCAGAATTGACGACTAACGAGAAAATTTTGTCAATTAAGTGTATATGCAAAAAGTGAAACAATTCAAAATGTTTTGTTTAGAAAGCTCTAAATGAGTTTTGGCAACTTTGATGATAAACTTTTTGGTCTTTAAAATAGCTCAAAACTAATACAAACAGAAAAACTAAAAAAGTAACTCTTCAACTAGTTTACACTTATAGCTATTTGTTGGTACATTCAACTCTCAATTTTATTTTGACATCAATTTTGTGGGGTCTGCACGTACTTTTATTTCAAAGTTTTGTTGACATAAATTGCGACTTGAATTTAATTTTTTTTTTTTTTTTTTTTTCAAATGATGAACATTGACAAAATGATGAAAAATTAAATTAAGAAATGTCGATATTTTTTTTGTTTATATATGAATGACAGACATGGATCAATGATAAAAATTCTGTATTATATTTAAAGTTTAGCTAAAAAAGTCTACGGAAAATGCATCAGTCAAAAATTTCATTCAACATTTCATTAGTAAATCATCTCATATAGATGATGCTATTATCCGCGAGTTGCCCACTATGTGAAAACAAAGCAAAAACGATAAACGAGCAACTTGCATGCTACCGAGACAGAAGGTGGCATTTTACCACAACGGAAATTATCGCAGCTGGTACAAAAGTGAGAAGTAAGAATGGCTAACTCAACCTCTCTCAATTTACTTTACTTCCTTATTTAACTTCCCTACATTTCTCTTTCTTTTACCCCAACAAAATATACCACACACGTACACTCATATATCAGACATAAAACACAGACAATTTTAGAAGGTTTCTCAGCACGAACGCATGCAAAACTTTAGATCCCAAGATAAGCACATCTCAAAATTTTGATGCCTCTAGGTGTCTTGAAATTGTCGAAGCATCAATTAAAATATAGAGAAACACATAAAGTGACATTATGTTTGGAAATTGCTGAATACATAATAATATTCTGTTAGATATAAAGTTATTCAACTTTACCTTAAATCTCTATATTAATATTGATCAGATAAGTGATTTAAAAAAAAATAATTATATACATGCATAATATAAATTAAAAAAATAAATATTATGTGAATGAATTTAAAAGAAATCACTTTATCAATTAAAGTCAGAGATAATGAATGCTTGGGTTGCAAAAGACAGAGATTCAGTTGGACTCTTTGGTTTAGTGAAGGCTCAAAGGCACAGGATAATTAACGATGAAATCCTGGTCTCTGTGTCTCACAATTCATGGTATTTCATGATTTGGACAAGCAGTACAGGGGAACAACTGAAGAAATCTCATGTCTGGGCGGTTCATTGAAGCATTGAGAGAGGGAGAGATTGCAAAGAGAATCAGACATGGCTGGGGAACGACAAACAATCAGCAACGAATTCAGACAACCTGGGTGGCCAGTATCTAGACCCTCACAAAAAATATATATATATATAGAAAAAAATAAACAACAGCTGATAACACATATCGTAAAATTAAAAAAAATATTTTTAATAAAATTTTTGCATCAATTGAATGCTAATCATTATACTCAAAAACAATTCACAAAAAAAAAAAAAAAAAAAATATTGATAAATTCTGGTCATGATTTTATAAAAAGAAAAAAATTAATTTTTTTTCCCTCAATTTGTTTCATTTTACAATTTATCTCTCACAATTCTGATGGGTTTGCATTATTTTGTAAATGTACAGACAAACTCAAGCGTATTACAATTGGGGCGTATCAATAACAACCAGAAAACCTGGATTCAACTTCAAACTGTTATTTCGAGGTTTTATACCCTAGTCAGTGCGTGTTGTACATATCGATTTACATTTTTGAAATGCCGTTAGTTCAATTCATACACGCGATACAAAACAATATATATACATGTATTTTATTTTTCTCGTTTTAATTCGCACCATTTTACAACCCCTTTCAATATTTTTTTTATATATTTTTGCTGGTGCTCTTGATGGTCCATGGTTGGTTAATTACATTCAATTTATTATTAAAAAATATACGATTACACCTATTTGATATGCCACGACACTCAAAACTCGTACATCACACTTAATCGTTGAATATGGAACAGGTGTTCTCTCTACCTATATGTATATATTTATATACAGATACACATTTATCTCTCACACTCAACTAACTCCCATTCTTTTATGCACACTAAACAGTATTGTTTCAGTAAATTTTATTGTTTAATTTGCGTTTGCATATTTCGAAAACACACAGAATAATTTTGATGATGCGATTGACTACTAATAATTCTCTCAATATATACATACTCGGGGTAAAAATTTATCACTGAACCAATGAAATCATTAACCTGTTTAAATTGAACAGAGGATATTTTACTTCTAGTAAATGTACAAAAATATTTTGCTATATTAGATATTAGACTGCATAAATTTGTTAAAAAAATTTAATAATTTAAGAGAATTTATGTGAATATATAAATTTTATAATTTTTCATCTTTTACTTGTCATGTGTAAATTGAGATAAGAATATTTGATATTTTTTATTTTTTCCATCCATCATTTTTATTTTTATCACAGGTAAAGTCGGATCATCAAGGATTAAAGAGCCCTCCCTAGAATTAAACTGGCAGTATTTGCCAAATAAAAAAAAACCTCCCAAGAAGATTACGTAGAGGTAAAATTGCTCATGGATTTGTCGTATACTAAAACAGCTCTTGCGTGTCTGGCTGTAAAGGATCAATTTTTTTTTTTTGTAAATTTATAAATTCTAGTAGGCAGTAGCTCATGTTTTCTTTATTTTTTCATTTATTGTTTATTTTATTTTTTTTAGCTCGTACTATACCGGATTTATAAAACCTGTATTTGAAACAATACATCCTCGATCCTCCTACACATAAAATTTATTCGAAAAAAAACTTGTCATTTTTTTATTTTTATTTTTAACGAATACGAAAAAATTAATAAAAGTGTCAAAAAAAATAAATAAATAAAATAACGTATAGTCAAGTGTAATCTAATCTGGTATTCAAAAATTTAATTATGCAATCATAAAAGTTATAAAAATATATATGTACAGTTTTTATGATTTATAGTGGATATTAATTTAATATAAATAAAATATCAAAAAGACAAGTATATATATATATATACTTTTTCACGTCATAAATGTAGAAAATAAAAATGAAATTTCATTAATGTTTATAGTGGAAAAAAGGTATATACATTAACAAAAAGCCGGATAAAAAAAAAAAGAAAATTAAACGAAAATTGAACGAAAAAAAAATATAAAAAATGAATAAATAAATATAAAAAAAATAAAAAAAAATTAACGTCTCTCTGTGTGTCACCACGTCCAATAACACGCAGCAGTAATCACGATTTAATGGCTCAATAACCTTCACAATACTTTGGTGATCGAAACAATATACTGCTTGCAAGAATCAATAAATTTAACACTGCCGTCACTGTCGATCGTCATATCTACCCTCTTAACAATACTTTTATATGTAGGTATATATCAAGATTGATAGAATCAAACTAGATTTATTTTTTAATATTTCTATTATTTTTATATCACAATATATATTTATATATGTATTTTATTTTTTAAATACAATTTATATATACATCAACTGAACCATAAACATTTATGCATATTTCTTTTTCAAGTATGACTAAGCCAGAAAATGAAATAATTGAAAAATACATAAATAAAATAAAATGAAAAAAAAAAAAAAAAAAAAAAAATGAAAATAAAATGAAATTATTGGGTGTTGAGCATGTACGTGTCAAATGAAAATTTTTCATCCGTAATAATATAGTTCTGTCATTTTTATTATTTTCTAACCTTTGCACATTTCTTTGATTGACGACAAGGCGCGATCGAAAATTCTCATGCAGCATATTCGACATGATTTATGACACAAAGGTGCAATGAATGCATCAAAGTAAAAAAAAATAAAATAAAATAAAATATACATATATATTTATATAAACTTAAAATTGGCATATATGCGTACGTGCGTGTTTGATTGCGTGCACACATATTTTTCATGCCAATAATATCTTATAATGTCTTTTGAATAACCTGTAGTTACATGTATAAATAAATATTGATTTTAAAAATAAAAAAAAAATATGATAATAAATAAAAGTTTTAAAAAATTAAAACCATGTAAAATTATTTTATGCATGTATGAATATATTGAATTTTGTGATTTACAGTTTTGAAGAAAAAAAATATATATATATATAATGAAATATTAAAGTTTTCAATAAAATAGTAAATGTTAAATATTTGATGGATGATGTACATTCGATAAAGTGCATAATAAAAATTCAAAAAAACTAAAAGGTATTGAAGAAAAATAAAAATGATAAATCGACAGTTAGAGTCATTATCCTGAATAATATTAACAAAGTGCTTTTAAACTTTGAATGAAATTGACAGAAAAAAAAAAAGAATCATTATATTTTTTTTTAAATTTCTAAAAAATTATATACATAGAGTAAATAAAATTTAAGAAATTAAATAACAAATAAAATAATGATAAACGGTATTAAATTGAAATTCATTTTTAACTGAGAACAAAATGAAAAAAATACTGGAAAAAGTTCAACTCTATTTCAATAACAGGAAAAAATAAATAAATAAATAAAACCAATAATTGTTTGAAAGCAAATTCAAGTAAAAAATGTTTGTTATATATGTATACTACTTGTATAGTAATAAATTTATTACTAAAGCAAAGTTTAGAAACGACCAAAAGTAATCTCAACTGAAAAAATCTCAACAAGTTTTTTTTACTATCTTTGTACAGGAAAATAAAAAAAAAAAGCTGTATTGTATGTATACAATATTAAATTTCAAAATAAATGAATAAACATAAATTTAAATTTAAAAATGAATAAAAAGATTAAATTAAATATTATAAATAATAAATAATAATAATACTTTTTATTGATTCAAAAACTATAACCATTAACAGAAAACAAAATCATCAAACTATTAAATTTTTGAAAATCTACAGATCTTCAAAGTAACTAAAACTTCAACATTATAATGTTTGCTTCTGTAGTTTATAAAAACAATCAAATTGTCAATTTATTTTTAAAATAAACAAAAAATATTTCATCTAATTAAATAATAGAAAAATTTGTAAATTAATTTTTGGCAAGTTGACTTTTTAAGTTATAGTTTTTTTTTAGTAAATTTAGTTATATTGTTGAAATACATCAACACCTCAGTCATAGCTACCACAAATGAAATAGGCTATAAAAAAAAAACTTTTTAAATCAAAAAAGTTTAATAGGTTTATGCACACACATTTTGTAAATCCAAGTGCACCACTAAGTCGATATTTTGTAACACAAAAATAAAAAAAAATAAAAAAAATTTATATATATTTTATAACATGAAGTTTCGTATATAAAACCTTACAAAAGACTACAATATTTCATTTCTTTTTGCCACGTATGAAACATAAAAATCTTTGTGTTTGTTACTAGCTAGAAATGACACATGTAGAAAAATTGCAGGTAGTAAATTTGAACACACTTTACTATGGGCTTTTTTTTATTTGTTCTCTTTGTTAACCAAACTATTCGTTTTATATATAAAAAAAAAAATTTGTTAATTTAAATATATTATTATAATTTTGTTGATTTTTTTCTACAGAAATTTGTTTTATTTTTCATCTTTTTATAAATATAAAATAAATATTTATTTTTCAGTACTTGATTTGAATGTATAAATAATGAATAATAAATAAAAAAAAAAAAAGGATTTTAATAAAAAAATCGAAATATAGGTCGAGGATTTTATCAAAGCTTTTTTTTTTTCTTTTTTATTATTTTCGCTACATAAAATTGTAAATAGTGTAAAGATACCAGGTAAATATTGCAAGATTTTAATATTTTTATTTTATTTTTCATTTTCATTTTTCTGGTGCCAATGTTCTTATAAGGTAAAAACTTTTTTATAAACCATACCAATGAAAGAGGAGAGCTAGATTTTCAAAGTTTTGTAAAAGTTTGTTCCAACAGAAATAGCAAAACTCCAGTTATTCGAAACTGGTGAAAGAGAATAAGTTGTGATTTTAATAAACCTCAAGGTACTCTTATAAACAAACAAAAAATAGTCAAAACTTTGTAAAATAGAGTAAGGGTTTATTATCAAATAAAATATTAAAAATTTACGTTTTTTAAAAATTATTATATAATACAATACATGCCATGTATAAATTTATAATAACATTTAAAAGAAAAAATAAATAAATTTCAATGCTAAATTAATATCCACATAGTTAAAATTCAATTTAAAAAAATAAAAAAAAAAACACGTTTCAAGTTTTATTATTTTTTTCTAAAATGTGATAAAATATTTTTCTAGTTTATATGCTAATTATTAATTTTTCTTTATTTTTATTTATTTGCAGTGTATGCATTTTGTAATGTTTAAACGTGTCAAAAAATTTTTCGTAAAACCTGAAAATAATTCTCTATGTATGAATAAATTTATTTTAAAAAAAATTTATTATCTTCAAGATTAATTTTATATTTAAAATGATAATTATTTGTTTATTTTGATGTAAAATTTTTTATTTAAATCATTAAAATTTGCTGAACTTAATTTTTTATATTTCACTCAATGTTTATGGGTACTTATATTAAATGTATATAAGCTCATCGTAAAATAAAAAATACAATCTCTTGTTATATTATTATATAGGTTTTGCTGAGTTGAATTTATATTGGATAAGCAATAACAAATTTTGCTGATCATGCACTAATAAGTTAAACACAACAAATCAAGATATATTAAACATATATAAGTAGATTGTGGCTTTTAAATTTTAAAGCTATAAAATTTTTAACTTATTAATTGGCTTTATGCTAAGTAGTTTTAATATTTCTATAAATTAAAATTGTTATTTATCAAAGCTAATAATAATTTTTCAATAGATAAATTAACTATTACAAAATTGATTAATTATATAAATAAGAAAAATAAAAAATACATCAAAGTATTAATAATAATCAAAATTTGTGTTTTACATTAAAACACGTGACAAGATCAAAAACAAAAGGATTTTCTTGTGATTATCAGTATCCTTTTTTGCGAATAAAATACACGTTGATAGGATTTATGATTAATAAAATAACAATAGCTAATAAATACATCAACAATTCATCAACTATGAGCTAAACTTTTACAAAAATAATTAATATTAACATCATCATCATAATTTAACAAACCCTAAAAAGTTTATTAAAAAACCACACAAAAGTTTAGTGTAATAATTATTTTTTCCCATTGTAATAAGAACTTAAAAAAAAAAAAATTTATATAACAGACACCAAACTATACATCACGAGTTTAAACTTTGAGATGTAATAAAACAGACAAAAGTTGCATTTTCATTGCAACAGAAACCCTTATCTAACGACTGAACAGTTTGTGTTTCTTTTAATGGGCTATAGTTGTAACAGTTTTTTAAAAATGATTCTGACCTTACATTTATACATTTTTTAAATATTTTTTTTATCATTTCTTTTACTGAATATACGATTTACCACTACTACTATTTTAACTAAAATAAATGCGCGGTCTGGATAAAAAGATTTACTATCACAGGTCACAAATGGATAATGGCTACTATATCTATACGTAATTATTTGAAAAATAAAATGTCGCGTTATCCAATATATATGCTAGCTTTTAGTTTAAAAATTATCATTATATAAATTTATTTGAATATACCATACAGGTATAATATAATAGTTATTGATTTGATAAATAATTATTTAATTAACTGTTATAAATTATCGACTCAAATAATCATTAATCATTTAAATTTATATTATAAATATTCAAGTCTTGACAATTTTCAAAACTAATTATTCCCTAAAGGTATATTATATATATTGTATATTCATAATAAACACACCCAGAAAGTTTCAGTTACTTTGTAGGTCTTGAACTTTTATTTTCCTATATTCAAATAAATTTTAAATAAATGCACATTATTTATAACGTAAAAATGTATAATTAAAAATCATATGAATTTTTTAAAAGTAATTTTATATCAATTTTTTTTTAATTGTAAAAAAATTTATAGAATAATTTTAAATTCATTAACTATTTTGTGATAAATTATTTTTAAAATAATCTTATAATTTTAATGTATACATTTGTATTTGTATATACCTATATACAATCGAATGAAATATAAATTTTATATTCTTTTATATTCGTAAGCTATATATATATACATATATTCACAACTCGTGCTTTTATTTATTTTTTTGTTCTTTCTTCTTATCAGCTATATACTTGGTGTTAAAATATATGGGAATTTGATAAAAAAAGAAATATATTTATACTGATGTAGCAAAGAAAAATTGTAAGAACGTGAAAAACTCAAACAGGCAAAACAAAGTAGAAAAAAAAAAATAATAGTTGTAAAATGAGTATTCATGTGTAATATATTTGTCTGATGATATAAAATTTTTACAAAAAAAAAGAGGTTAGAAAATATTTGACAGGTTTTACACATGATAAAAGATGAATGACCAGTTGTCATATTTTAACCACAAAATTTTCACTTTAAATACCATAATCCATACAGTATATATTATATATCTAAAGATACATTTTCCAAAACAACATGGTAAAGCAACAACAATGCAAAAGCATATACATTACTTACGCTCAGTCCATATTTGTACATTATTCTACAGATTTGGTGTATTCAAATGCAACTAACGTACTTTGAATGAAACATTCAGCTTTATCATACAACTATTATTATAGTAGAGAAATTCTATATGAAAATATAAATTATAGTTATATATATTTTATCTTAAAATTCAGCTTTTATATATATTTTTTATCTTTTTAATTAAATGCCAAATAACTATGTAAATATAAAAACTTTTGACAATGATATATATATTTTAATATTATTTATTTCAATAAAAATAAATAATAAAATATATACAATGACTAAAAAATAACTATTTTAAATTTGTATAATTTATTTATGATCTCGTTGATAGTTAAATACAGTCATAGAAAAATAATTTAAAAAATATAAATATATATTTTTAAATTGAGAAAATGAGCAATTTGAAATTTATTTAGCAATTATTAATTAAATTTGAGATTTAAAGATGAAAGGAATGAGATGTTATTACTAATGCGTGAGAAAATACTTAACATTTGGCAAAGCATATCAAAGTTAAGAATATACTTGACAGGTGATTTGCTGAAGCACATCATCCGCATTGTATTTTACTGATGAATGTAAAGTTAACTTAAAACTTGTTCATAATTAACAACTTGTTAGATTGTTCACTTGATCTGGCTTCTTCTCAGAGCAAAATGAAAACTATATATATATACACCCAGAGGTAGTGAACGAGATAATTTAAAAAATTAATATGGCGTATATCAATTTTACCTTATCAATTAATGAGAATTTACTTTGAAAACTTGACGCAGTGCAATCGAAATTGATACTTTTTAATCAGTAAAGAGAAGATGAAGAAAAAAAAAATAAAAAAAATATCAATAAATAATTATTGAAGAAGACTTTTCAGTCTTTTTAGAGTTTTTTTTTTTACAGACTTAAATTTTTTGTATATATAATTTAGTGGCCAACGAAATCCAATTAGTGCTTCAATTGTCTGTTTAACTGTCTGTTTTTTCAATTCAATTAAAAGATAAATTTTTTAACTATATTATTTTTAGAAAAGGCGATATAGTATTTTTAAAATTTTAAAAATCGTTTTTTGTTTTTATACATATGGTATTTTATTTTATTTTTTTACACATCATAACAATGAAAATAATTACGATTTTTTACTACAGTATTCATCGAATTTCTAAAAAACTGTGCAAGCTGACACAGTAGTTTTAATTTTTTTGTCATGATTTATGTTAACGTTTGTTTTGTTATCTCTATTTTTTAAATATTTTTTTATATTTGTTTGTTACAGGTATTTTTTATTGAAGAAAAAATTAACTAAATAAAATTTATTGAAGTTTAAAAATAAAAAGAATCAAATATTTATCAACGAGACAATGAATCATATTTTTTTTTTTTTTTTTGCATTGATATTTTGCAGTTTTCGAATGATTTTATTTACAAATAAATATAAATTCCTATTAGCATTTATTTTTAATCGTTATGTGATTTTTCACCAATGATTTAAGAAGCATTTTTAAGTATTTTTTATCAGCCTCGGTCAAACTCTCATTTTAAAAAAAAAAAAAAAAACACATTAATTGCTTGAAATCACTGTGAGGGTTCTGATTTCATTAACGATAATGTTCATCCTCATTCTATCTAACTAAGCCTTTTTTAAAATAACCACTAAAAATTCTACTAAAACGAAACAATTATCTATTTAAAAAAAATTATAAAAAAAAAAAGAATTATCCATTACAGAAATTAAAAAATTATTTTTTCAATCAAAAAAAATTGTATTTTAATCCATTATAGTTGTATTTAATTTAACTTTATTTAGTATTTATAAAACAAAGTTAAATAATATAAAAAAAACATGTACATTTTCAATTAAATGATTAAAAAAAAACTCAACTAGTGTAAAAAAAGAATGATAATTTTTCTGGACTCATTGAAAAAAACTTTATTATTTTTTCAGGATTATCCAATGAAATTTTTTTGTATATACATCTTTGTAACTGTCTAGACTTAAAACTTATAAAGCTTCATTTTTGTCACGTCTCTGGTGTAGATTAGTAGAAAAAAAAAAAAATTAAAATAAATAAAAGTATATATTATTTTGTTTATGCTAGATTTAAAAATGCCTAAGTCAGCTTTATTTTCTCTGCACGATATGCAGTGAATTTATTTTTATATCTACATTTTAATCAATCAAAAAAATTGTTTTTTTTTTTTTTTGAGCTGGGAATTTTTATTTTTGCATGACATTTGTCATTGAGAATAAAATGTAAAATTAAATTCATTGAAAATGCATTTGATAAAAAAAAATTTCACGCATCAAACAACATTAGTTTATATAATTTATAAAAATGTCTGGCTTTTGTTCTTTACTTTATTTTTTGATCATTCAAGATAGATATGCTGGTCTTTTCTTAAAGCTAATCTTTTTTCGCTTATATACTGACAATGATGAAAGACTTGGTTCTGGTCATCATTTTGTGTTAATCTTAATTTAGCTGGTTCGTCTCATGGGAATTCATCCAGTAAGTGGCAAATGACACAATTTCTAATGGAGAAATATTGAACTTTACTAACAGAAAAATATATTTTTTCTTGGTTATATACTGACAAAGTGACAACATCCATATGTACAGATAAAAGGAATAAAAAAGAAAAAGACAATATTCCATTTCCATATATACAGGTTAACAAAGTTGTCAAATAAAATGACAAAAGTGAAAAATAAATTAATATTATTATTTCATTTGAAATAATAAATATATAATGAAAAAGTTTGTTTAATAAATTTAAACAAAAAAAGAATTAGATAAAATTGAATAAATTTGTTGATTTTAATTTTGATTTTCAAAGTTGATATATAAAATTTTCAGTTCAAAAGATATGAAATTATATTATTCAGCTGAAATATATATATATCACAGATTTATCGTTAGTTTATTGAAGTGAGATAATCGATGGTAAAACTCACTGAATTAAAAAGCACTCGGGTGTGTGACCACAAGTTCTTTCTTCATTGGATCTTTAACTCAACTTTTCTTATATTGATGTTGATATAGATATATAGATAATTAAAAAAGAAGAAAAAAAAAAAAAAGAAATATTCAAGAAAATTAAACACAGTAATTTTTCAACTGGAAGCTATGAAATTTATTCTTAAAATTATTACAGTAAACTTCATTAAATATAACTGCAAATTAAGTGTAATTTAATTAATAAATTTAATTTATATTAAAATGATAAAATTAAATTTATGAAATTATTTATCATAAATTTGAAAAAAAAAATTATAACAAGTATATCTTTTGGAATCAGCTATATACGAAAAATAAATATATAAATATAAAATTGCTGTGTACTTATATCTTCAGTGAAATGAAAATTTTTGGAAATTGTCAGGTGTATAAATTGAATTTAAAATACGATTGAATTTACGCTTTACGAACTTGGTCATCCACCACTTTTGGGCTTCAATTTGAATTTCGTAATCACGTATTCGTGGCACACAAATGCACGCGCGATGCAACGTGTCAAGCTGAATATTGATTTTGTTATTTCAGATAATATGACAATCTAGTATTTCGATGGAAAATTTTGTTGATATTCCTCAGATAGTATTGTGGTACAAATAGATATACAAGATTCAACCACAGACATACATAATAATAATATTTAGATGACAACTGGTCATCATGTCTTTCAATTGAATCATTCAATTGTATTTTGATGAAAAATATGAAGAATTTAAATGACAAAAAAATTATAAAAACTTGGATTTAAAAATAAAGATCAATTTTGTAATTTAGAAATTATATTTCATGAAAGAAAAAAAATACAGATAAGACAGCTTTATTTTTTTTCATGTTTATATAATTCTAAAAATATATATAAAAATGCCAATAAATGACTAACAATTTCACATGAACCGTGAAAAGTTTTTTCATTAAAGCAAACGAGGGCTGAATACGTGTAAGGTATATATTGAATAAAATATATAAAGAATCGTTTTACCTCTTTGACATGAAAATATTGAAAGAAAAAATACTAATAAAGTCACAAATAATAATATAAAAAGTAATTTAAAGATACTTATAATAAATAACCGGACAAGTTTATGTTTTTTTTT
>WSYQ01000303.1:0-32020 GCA_011426435.1 Lysiphlebus fabarum | reverse complement strand
ATATTATTACACGGAAATTGAACAAGTTTTATTTTTATGATCACGTAAAAGTCATAAAATTAATATTTATTTTTTGTTATATATTTGTAAATTTTTTTTCAACACAATACGAGTATTTTCATGAATATATTTTAAAATTAAAATTTTTTTTTTTATTTTTTTATTTTACACATATTTTTTATGTTACTTTTTTCAACAACATATTCAAAAAGTTTACATGAGAAAAGTTATTTAATTATTTAATAAATTTATTTTTAAAAATTTATCTTTTATCTTTCAAGCATTAATTATTTAGTCACCACTCTAAAGATAATAAATGAATTAAATTTTCAAGATTATATTTAACAAAGAAATTATAAAATTTTAAATTAAAAAAATAAAAATTATCATGATAATCATGATGGTTAAATATAAAAAGGCTAGTTAGTGAATTTATTTTTATTTTTTATTTTCTTTGAAAAAGTTACTTTGATATAGTTTATAAAAGATTATTATTTTATATTTTTTTTATTTTTTTAAATTATTTTTTTGTATCTAAAAGTTGTAAAATAGATACAAGTGGTTATTTTATTTGAATTGTAGACTTACATCTGTATATAATATAGTTAGTAGAAAAAATTCAACTGCTGATAAAAAATAGTTTGAAAGTTCTATTAAACCAAACTTTCTAAACTTTGTTGTCTGTTATTTTTATTCATTCAAGAAAATTTATAAAAAAAAATTCTACACAAAGATCAGAGGTTGTATTGCCTTAACTAAAACCTTTGAAAAGATTATATAAACTTGAACTTTTCAAAATCGATTGAGAGAAATGAACAACTTGAACTCAAAACATAAATCGAATCTCTGGATCAAGGGGTTATCAGATTCAAGATAAAATGACACCACAACTACAAATTGTTATTGACAACACTGAATACCATGTTTTTTTTTGAGTCATTTGAGATTTGTTAGTTTTGTTTTTGTTATTTTTTTAAAACTGAAACAATCATTTATAAAATATCACATATATTATGTAAATTTAAAAATGCTTATCCAATTGTTGTATTTATTTATCAACAAGGAACTTGACAATTGAAATAATATGAGATTAAAAAATTATAAATTGAAAAAATTATAAAATGAAAAAAAATTATAATTAAATGATTATTATAAAAAATATATAATTAAATTATTAAATTTATTAAATGAAATATTTTTTAACATCAAAGTTAATTTAATGTGATATTTTGAGTTTGGCATTATTCAGTCATAAATGGAGCTGACAGTGTTTTGCCATATTTTTTTTTTCACATCTACATTTGCAAACCATGACAACTAATTGTCTATTCAATTAAAAATTATTTGACTTATTTTATAATATATATATACAATCAAGTACACAGTACTACAATATTTTTAGCACTGCCAATTAATTTTTGTGCATATAAATTTGAGTATACTCATGATTCTTTAGTCTTTTGCCTTCGATATATTACTTAAAAATAACAATGTCTTTTTTATGATTTTCAATTAACTGCAATCAACTTTTAAAAATACAATAAATAAATAAAAAATCAATAACCAATCTATCAAATTTCTTTCAACATCATCTATTGAAACCACATATTCGAGTATTATTATTTTTTTTTTAATTTACTGTTATGTATTAATTTTCCTCGGGGTATACATCGATAATTTATCAGTGCTTGTGTTATCATTACAATGATCATGTTGACAAAAAAAAAAAAAAAAATGTATTGGTATATTTTTATTACGAAAAAAAAGAAAAAGTAATTTCACAAATAGATATTTTTTTATTTTTTTAATCAATATAGAAAAAAATAAATTAAAATTTATTGATTTTTATGACTTTTGTGTTAAATATTTCAACTAAAATAATTAAAAATTAAATGTTAATTTATCCTCAACATCTTTTAATATAAAATTTATTTTTATTCAATTAAATCTAATACAGGATAAAAATATCATTAAAACTCAACAATATTTTGACATTTTTTATTTGTCAAATTTAATGAATATCTGTTGATGATGTTGGTGGATATCAGACTTTGATGTCATCGTGAAATATTGTTTTTTTGTAAATCAAGGGTAGAACCTACCCTTCACAAAAAAAAAAAAAATATAAGATAATCTTAGAAAAATGTTTAAGTCAATTTCTTGAAAACTATAAATCTAGTGTGATGAGTAGTCATGAAGTTTATGATTAATCTTTGTAAGCATATATTAAATCAAATAAAAATATCAAAAAAAAAAAAAAATATAGTTAAAATTAACCAATTTTGTAGTTATAAAAAAATAAAAATATAACTTATTATTGATAGGCAATGGTTTTGTAAGAAAATCCCAAAACTCAACAGAGCAAAAACCTTTTTATTTTTTCAAGATGACGAAAATAAAGTTTGATCAACGTTAGGGTGCCTCACTTGAGTTGCTTTTAGCCCAAAAGATTTCTAGTTTGTAAGCAGATAAATTGGATTTTAAGAAAACGAAATCTCATCTTTAATTCAATGTTCGTTCTAACTATATATAGTATATATTCTTTTGGTGTTTTAGGATTGAGTAAAAATCAAATATAAAAAAAAATTTTGACGTTATATTACAAACAATACGATAAACGAACATTTGTAATACAATTTATTGATAAAAAAAAAAAAAGGAAATAACGTGACATAAAAATATTTCAAGTTGAAAAACTTTAAGATCTTATTGTCTTGATTTTTTTTTTTTTTTTTTTTAAATTTAGTATTTTTATTTTTATAAAATAAAAATCTTGACTGTATATCTTTTTTATCCTAGCTAACAAAACATGAATCGTATATGCTTGCATGCAACTTGTCAGATAATCTTGAAAAAAAAATAAATAAATACAAAAAAAAAATAAAGCTCAAGAACATATTCAAAGATTATTTTTCTTTAGCTCTATTCTGTTTTGAAAAACTTGAATGTACTGTATATAATATATGTCTCAAGAATTTACAATATTTTTTTTATCTTTTTTTAACTTTCATTATTATAACTTTTTCATTTTCTATTGTCAAAATAATAATAATAATAATAATAAAAGTTGAGTTTTTTTTTTAATGGGCAACCTTGGTTGGATTTTATCATTGTCAAAGTGCAGAATACAAAAAAAAAAACTTGTATTTTATTCTTTAGGAAATAACGACTTAAGATGTATAGTAAAAATAAATAAAATGAAATAAAAAATATTAAAAACGATATACAAGGATGTATTTTGATAAAATTAAGTTGTGAAATTAATTTGTGAAATGAAGATTTAATGCCAAGGTTAAATGACAATTCTTTTTTTTTTTCAAGTAATAAAAATATTGTAAATATGAAACTTTAAGTTTTTGTTTATCAAAGAAAATCAATGATTGATGTAAACTCAAGCTGTTGTAGTTATGAAAGTTGGATTAGTGTTTAATTATTTTCTCAAAAGATTTAATAAACTTTTCATGAGGTGAATAACGCATCAAAGTAAAGTGCCATTTTTTTTTTTTTTAATGAATGTCAAACATGTCATATGTTAAAAAATTTTATAGCAAATGAATTGTGTGTCTTTGTAAAAGTTATTTAAAATTTATTAATATAAAACAAAGGTGGATAGTTTCGCAACTTGTAGCAAACTTTACACAATCTTTCTTTATGGTTTTTATTTAAACTTGATATGTATTATTTTTTAAATTTGCTTATTACTGTAATTTAATTAAAATGATTATGATTATTTATAAAAAATGATAATAATTAAATGAAATATATATATTTTGTTGAGTATTAATTGCGCGTTTATATATTGTCGTTGTATTTAATAAATTTTTAATAACATAAAATAAAACTGAAATTAAATTGAATTAATTTATAAATACATGTAGATATTAATTATAAATATATTTTATATTTTTTTATAAATTATATAAATATACTTGTATTAAATATATATTTTAGTATTTATCAATAAAAAATTTGTATTTGTATTTTTATTTTTAAATTTTTATATTTTTATATTCAAATATTTATATTAATTTACGTATCAACTACACATTACTATACAAACTACTGTACAAAATACTACATAAAATTACAAATGACTACATAAAATAACAACGATATTTGTAGTCAAAAAAATAATAAAATTACTATACATAACTACGAGTGACTACATCTTGACTACAAAACAGCATGACTACATCAATAAATAACCCTTCATAACAAAAAATAATATCAATAAAATGATAATTTAATTATTATTCATATACTGTTGAAAAAAAAATTAATAAAAGTGTCACTATTTTGTAAGAATTATTATTTATTTCTCAAACGTTTTATTTGTAAACATAAAGTGATGACAAAATGTTGAATAAAATCACTTGATCATTGCGTCAAAAATATTTTATAAAAAAGGTATATTATACGTTGTACATTTTTATAAATAAAATATATATACAAAAGTCATTTTTTTTTTTAGTAATAAACGAATACCATTTGAGTTTTCTCTTGAGGAAAATATATTCGTATTTTGTCAAGATTGTAACACAGTGGACAAAAACGTAGCTCTATATGGTCTCAGAAGACCTTACAAAGAACAAATCTAATATCACGTTTATTTCTCGTTCATTTTTTTTTTTTTTTTATATATATATATAAAATATATATACTGAGGTAAAAAGTCAAAGGGTTCTTCATGAATTCCCAGCAATGTTATCTATTTCCATGAGAAATTATTTCCATTCAATTATTTTGATGAAATAATTTAATTTAATTTTTTTCTTTGAAAAATAAAAATTACAATTTCATATTATTTTCAACATGAAAAATATTTTTTTTTTATTTAAATTATTCATAAAAATAAAATTCTTATAAATATACATAAGGAAGTATAAAAATTTAATAGTCATAACTAAATATTTTTTTCAAGATTAAAAATAAATAAAAATTCTTGAAAAATAATAAAAAATAAAGCAATAAAATTGGTGATAATATATTTAAATAAATAAAAATTGAATCAGTCAACAAGTTGTTCATTGGCAAATAAACATAGAACCTATAATCGACCAAAGAAAAAAAAACAGAAAAACAAAATGAAAATGAAAATCTGTTATCTAATTATTCTGATTGTAGTCCAATTTTATTTGGCAAAAGCAGAAGAACAAAAAGTAAGTACATTTCAATTAATAAATTATTCATAAATAATAAATTTAATTTAGAAAAAATATAATAAAATTGTTAATTAAAAATTAATTTACATAGAATATTCTTGACCATGCAAGTGATGGTGTTGAAACCTTTGGCAATATTAACGAAAATATATTCACTGGTGCCATTAATGCTATCCAAAGTTTAACCAGTGGAGGTTTTGATGCTGCAAAAGTAATTGTGAAAGCAACTATTAAAACTCCAGTTGCTCTTGCAAAAGGTATGTTAAATGCAGGATCAAATATGGTTAGTGCTGTACAAAATTCAGCAAAAGAATTGGTACCAAAAGTAGATAACAAAACAACTACTGGTCGTGTTGATCAATCATCTTTAAATACTGGTACACCAACTTTAGCACCAGCTGCCAAATAATAATAATTTTTTTACATTTCATCTGTCATTAAATTATTATTAATTTTTTATAGATTCAAATAAGCATTAACAATAATAAAAAATCTGTAAAAGTTAATTAAACAAATTACAATAATAAATATAAAATTGAAAAATTAATTTTCTAATTTGATGCTTTTAAATTTATTTCAAACAATTAGTCAAATTGTTATTTAAATAATAAAAATAAAAAAGTATTAAAATTATAATCTTGATGTTTTTTTATGTTTTATTTGATAAAAAAAAATTTTTTTGTTTTAATTTGTGTATTGTCTTTGACATATTACTACTCTCGTATGAAAAATATAAAACGTTATTTTTTTTGGAATGCACAAACATAAAATAAAATATATATTAAAATATAAAAAAATAATATAAAAATAAATGGAATTTTTTTAAAAATATATAAAATAATATTTAAAAGATAAATTGATTATTTATAAATTTATTTCATAACAAAGTATATTTTTTTTTATTTTAATTTTTATTATTTTTTAATTTTTCAATGACATATTTTTTTTAATCTATTAAATTAAATAACTCAATTTAAATTCTTCATTTATTTAAAAATAAAATTTATTTATATTTATTGAGTGTCATTTAATGACACTTAATAAATAAAAAAATTGATAAAACACTTTTAAAATGAAAATTTAAAAAGTATTTAAATGCTAATTGAAAGATATAAATTTTATTAAATTATATATTAAATATTTAGTTATTTTAATTACTCATAAGTATTTTATAATTTAAATATTTAAATAAATAAATAAATATATGAAAAATATATATTTTAATTGTCAAAATAGATAAATATTTTTTAATTCAAATATTTAAATTAAAAACTTGAAAAAATGTTTAACAATCAAGATATAAAAAAATAAAATATCAATATTAATACTAAAATTTAATTAACCATTTAAAATTATTTGAAAATTTGATATTTACATTTTTATTTTTTACATTTCTTTGTTATATTTTCATAAATTAATTAGTATAAAAGCAACGATAATCAATTATTCATACTTGAAAATATTTAATGGCAGTATAATAAGTTGGTATGAATAACTAATAATCCGGTCAAAAACAATGTTATTAAATCATCAAAGAGTAATTAAATTTGTTTGGAAATATATACTTTTAAGACAATGTCAAAGGAAATTCAAAAGATTGAAGATGAACTTTACATTAAGAAAGTTGAAGGTCACTACAAAAGGAAGTCTCCAGTGGTCCAAAGTTACCATACAATTAAAAACTTTGAAAACTTTTTAAAGTTAACATCTAACTCTGGATTTATTTCAACAAATTGAATTTTAACTTTTAAAATACAAATAAAATTTATTTTTTAATTTTATCAACTTATTTTACTCATGGCACGTAGAACTAAATTATGTTTTTAATAATTTATAATAATTTTGATAATTAATATATAAAATTATTCTACATTCAAGTGGGAATAATAAAATTAGAAAATTTTTAAATTTTTAAAATAATAATATAAATTTAAAAGTGGTAATTAACACTTTTTATAAATTTAAAAAAATTGTAATTAAATTAAACATTTGAAAAGACAAATTACATTTTTGTATTTTAAAAAAATCATGATTTTTGTAATTTAATTTTTTTTTTAATTTAAAAATTGTGTAAAAAATGATAAATGAATTGAAAAACAATTGTTAAAAAAAAAATAATAAAATATAACGAGTATGTATGGTCATTGGTTTGTCAATCATCTCTTTTTTTTTTTTATTTTATTTTTTTTTTTTAAATACTTTGTAACACTTGTTATCATTTTTCCTCCCATTAAAATCATTCACGTTGTATTTTTTTTTTTTTTTTTTATTATCTTTTTAAGCTTTTTTGAGAGCTTAAAGTAGATATGTTTAAATAAACTTGATTTTATATAACATCGATTGTATAATATGAATAAAAAAAAGTTTTAGAATAAATATATTTTATTATAATTATCAATTAACGTTTGAATAAAATAAAATATATAATTTAAAAATATTTAAATGATAAATAATTACTTTTTTTTTTATATTTTTAATAAACTAAATTTTTTAAACTATAAACTCCAATTTTCTTCGAATTTTTTCGATTTTTTTCTGATATTTCCGATTATTGTCAGATATTGTTTAACTATTAAACTAAAAAATCCGACAGATCATTAGTAAGTTCGTTAACTTATCAAAATCAATGTGTAATAAAACTTTCAAAGAAATTTCATTAATTTTTTTTTAATTAATAATTTAAAATATTATTTTTTTTTTTTACCTATATGTAGTTTTAGATTATGAATTAATTATTTTTTTTATGGAATAAAATGATATAATCTATTTTTAAAATAATAATACAATTTGTAAAATAAATGAATTAAATGTAAAATATTTTTTTCAAGTAGTAAAAGTCTACGTGTGGTCAGCCAATTGTGTCAATGTGCTTCAATTGTTTTTTTTTTTTTTTTAAATATATAAAAACTATTTTGAATGCAATTACTCATCCAAATAGTAACAAATTATTAACAACAATATACATTGTAGATATATTTTTTATTAATTATATTATTATTTTTATTTATGTTTATTTTGAGAGGCAATTCATGAAGTTTTTAAATGACACCATGACTGCAAAATGACAGTCAACTTTAAGCATTTTAATCAATGACTTTAAAATGACTGCCAAAATGATTTTAACTTTGACATTTAATATTATTAATTGTTTAATTAATAACAGTAATTATTTATTTATCAAAAATATTGTTTTATAATTTAACAATAAATAATTGAATAATAATAAATAATTGACAAAACAAATAGTAAAATTATCAAGTCATTGTTAATGGTTTTATTAATAATAATTATTATTATTTATTAACAATTTTTATTATTTATTATTATTTAACAAAATATTTTAAAAATATTACGTTACAGTTTTTAAGTTTAAATTTTTTTTATTTATTTATAAAAACTAGAGCAAATAAAGAATAAAAAATTTAAGATCACGAAATATACGTCTTTCACTAGTCAAATCGTTTTTCTGTTATCGTTTTTACTGAAATTTTTTACTTCTTTTTTATATACACACACGTATATGTGTATTTATTCGATTTTTCAACGATGCTTACGTCTCACATTACGTTTTTTTTTATCTATCTCGTTGTCATTGCACACAAGTTTTTCGTCATTTTTATATACTGTATACCCGGATACAGATGGACGAGTTGACAGAAAAAAACTTTTATTGCAAAAAAAAAGAAAAAAAAAACGACAAGTCGTTACAAAAAATATCATACAACATTAACGTCTAGCCATTACGAACTTTTTTATTTGTAACATTTTCATTAAGTACATAGAGTCAAAGACAATTTTAAAATTTTAAAAACTATTTATGTTTTTAAATGAAAATATTTATAATAATATTAAATTCTATATACAAGTTTTTTTTTTTTTTTTTTTTTTCACATAATGGATTTTATTATTTTTACTACAGTGTTTAAGGTAAAATAAAAAAAATAAAAATGATTTCCTTTTCTTATTCTTCTGTTGATTCTTTTAATTTAAAAAAAAAATAAAAATTATATTTTCATAATTTTATTCAATTAATTAAATTAATTACAAAGTAAATATACTTGAAAATAAAATTTAATTGTTTATTTAAATATTTATTAAAAATTTATTATGATGAAAAAAACTTGACCTATTTATTCATAAATTAATATTTTTTATTTTAAATTTTACAATAATTAATTGTAATCTGTATTTTTTATTCCACTAAATTTAAAAATTTTTTTTTAAATTTACAAAAGAAATACTTCAAAGTATATATATATATATTTTTTTTTTTTAAAAAAATAAAAAAATAAGGTACAAATGAGTAAGTAAAAGAGGCTCTCATAGAAAATCCCTTGTAGCATTTTACCTGTAGGTAAAACTTGATGCTTTTTTTTGCTTATATACAAAACTGCCTAAACATAATTTTTTTTTACTTAAAAATTTGTTATTTTCATTTATTTTTCATCCTTATTATTTTTATTATTATTTTTATATTTTTTTAGTAGATAAAAACACAAAGTTAACACACATATTTTGCATTTATTGAATTGAAAAAATTATGCTACTCATAGATATGCTTACATTACACAATTTTATTTATTATTTTTATTTTTAATTTTTTTTTTTATCATAGTATACATTTTTTAATTAATTCTACCGATAAAAAATAATTTTTTTTTAATTTTATATTTTTCTGTTAAATTTGTTGCTCATATTTTTCATTATCAACTTTTTGCATAATTCAGATAACCAAGAAAAAAAATTACTTTTTTTTTTTCTTGTTTTATTTTTTTTTATTTGAAAAATGTATATATATATATTTATGTCTGACAATATTCGTATTATACTACTTGTTTGAGTAAAAACAAAAAAAAAATAAAATTTTTTACTGAAATTTTTTATGTCTTTTTTTTTTTTTTAATTTTTTCATTTAAAGCCTTTTCAACGGTTAATAGATATACTATTTTTTAGACGTGTGTCCTAATTTTTTATATACATTTATATGTGTGTGTTACAATTGTGTTGAAAACTGAAAGCTTTTAGAGATCGTTGAAAAGAGAATATAATTTTGGCTTGGGCTCAGACAGTTTCATTTCGATTCAGGTCGACTCAAAGTGCAAAAAAAGTTATTATAATTCTCCATTTACTTCAAAGAGATATATAAAAAATTGACAATTTATTGATAATAAAATAATAATAATTTTATTAATTTATAAAAACAAATAAAGAAATAGTTTAAAAAGCAAAAAAAAAGCTCAATATTAACGTGTTTTTTAAGACATGAGCTTTTTTTTAAACAATAAAAAAATTTTAACTAATTTTTTTTGTATTTTTTATATTTTTTTTGTCTTAAAAACACTTGAAACTTGTGTAAATGAATGAAGATTGATGAATGAAAATAAGAAATATTTAATTTGTTGATAATAAATTTTAGGTAAATACAAAAAACAAAACGATTAGTAAATTATTTGCAACAAATTTTTCTTTTTGGCAAATAAACAAGAATCTATCAAGCAACAACAATGTAAATTTATTTGTTTTGTTATATTAGTTATAATTTATTTGTATATTTGCAAATTATACAGTAAAAAATTTTAATTAATTAAATAAAAAATATTAGCTTTATTATTAAAAATAAATTGATCAATGTAAAACTTGAAAATAAAATTTATCTTTTGATATAATAAAAAATTAATTTACTTTTTTATTTTACATTTCAATTATGTATTTTTTTACTGTTAAATTGTCCACTTGAATAACTTGACAGTAAAGAATATAAATTGAAAAAATAATTAATCATTTTTTTCATGATATTATAAATTTAAATAAATTTAACATTATTTCTCTAAAGACATCCTGTTTTGACTTGATGTGAAAAGTTAATGATGATAACTTTTAACTTTGTGGTAAAAAAAAAATTGAATATAAAAAATAATTATCATTAAAAAAATGACACAGAGAATCAGTCAGAAACTGAAAAAAAAAGTAGAAAAAAATTTATGCAAAAGAAATAATGAGAACAAAAATATATAGTTCGTTTGTTTGAATTAAAAAAAAATAATATTTTTTTGCTATTATAATAATTTTTTTTTGTTCAATTAGGGTTATGTATAATTATTTTTTATCATGTTAAATTAGCTGGAATATAATTTTAATTTTGGAAAATTGACAAGAAGATAAGCTGGTTGAATTTTTTTTTTTTTTTTTGTGATAATAATAACAGAAACATTAAAAAAAAAATGATGACATTGTTATTAATTTACTATACTTATCTAATGCTAATTTTTTTTAGTTAAATGAATTTTTTTTTATCATCAAGTTATGAGGTAATTACAACAGCAAACATAAAGATTTTTTTAAATTAAATATTTTACTTATTTTTCAGGCAATTTCATGTGTCATAAACATGAAAATAAAATATTATTAAAACTATCAGACATTTAAAATTTAATAACAAAGCTTCTAAAATTTACGATATGAATTGTAAAAAATTTTATAAATCGTTTGAAAATAATCTGGTATAAAAACAAATTTTATAGTTAAATATTTAATGAGAAAATTTGTTTTTTTTTTTTTTTTTTTTAAATAAAAATAATAAACAAGGTTTCAGTTCACAAATATCCCTCTTATTTGTCAACAAAAATATAAAATTATTTTTAAATAAAAAAAAATCCATTAATATATTATAAATATTAGGTAAAAAAAAAAATTGACGATGAATTTGAAATGATAAATGAGAAAGTTCAATTTTTTATATTCATGTTTTTTTTTTTTTTTTTTCAGTTTAAAAGATCTAAATATTTCAATTACTCTAAAAGAAAATAAAAAAAAAATAAAAAAAAAACATCATATATCTCTTAAAGTAACTGTCTCATCCTTTCGAAGAAAATTTTAATAATCTTCACATTTTTTTTCTGTTTTATAACCAAGAGTTTATTCATTTTTGTAGAATTGTCTTGGCCAATAATATTAAAAATTGAAAAACAAAATGAAATAAAATATATCGACATCGATAGAGGATCGAGAGGGCGCGCGAACGAATGCACATCGCATGAGATTAGTGAGTTTATTATATGCAAATTAAAGCAGTGAAAAAGAGATAGATAAATGTGGGCATATTAAAAAGCGAAAACGGGGAAAAAAGTGTTTTGAGGGGGATGAAAAGTGAAAGGTGAAAGGGGTGGATGATATGGGAAAGATAAGTGTGACAGAAGAGGACAAAAAAGTGAGGTTAGAGAGGGCTGCCAAAAAAAATAATTATAAAACAATAGGAAAAGAGGTCCTGATTGTAAAGAAAAGACGAGGGAGACCACCGAAAGAAGTGAAAGAAAGAAAGATGAACGCATCAATGGACGATTACCTGACAGGTGAAAAAAATGAAGGTGAAAAAGAACAAGGTGATGAAGAGTATGAGAGTGACGAAGAGGTGAATAGTGATGAGAGTGATGGAAAGGAAAAAAGAGAGGAGGAGGCGTTTGAAAAAAGAAGCAAGATAAAAAGAACGCCAGATTTGAAACAGAGGGCAGTAGGACCCATTTTCAAACCAAGCATTGGGAGAAGTAAGAAAATGGGAGAAATAGAAGTTAGTGAAAATCACGATAGATGGGAGGAGTATGTCAAAAAAGACATACTAGAAGTTTATGTAAACAAAGTGGAAGAAATAATGACAGCAAAGTGGGAAAGCATGAAAAAAGAGTTTAAAAAAATAATGGAAGAGGAAAATGAAAAAATAATTAAGAAGACAAAAGAAGAAATAGTGAGACAAATGGAGAAAATGAAAGAAGAAGGTATAAAAAAAGAAGAAATGATAGAAAAGAAAGTGGAAGCAGTAATGAATTTTATCAAAAAAGAAAATAAAGATGTGAAGATAATAATAGAAGAAGAAGTGAAAAGAAATAAAAATGAAGTGATAAGAGAGTTGAGAGATAAAGTGGTATACAGAGAAGAAAGTATGAATAAGGAGATATATAAAAACAAATATAAGTTTATCAGAAGTAATTTTATCAGTGGTGGAAATAATAAAAGCAACAAAGAAAAGGTAGCAGAAAAAAGTAATAAAGTGATAACGATAAGTGATAGTGGGAATGTGGATAAAAATAATAATAATAGTGAAAACGAAAAGGGAGAAAAAGATAAAGGAACAGTATCAAGTGAAAATGAAAAGGAAGGTGAAAAAGTAGTACAAGAGAAAGAAAAAGAAAAAGAAGGAGTAAATGTGACTGAAAATGGTGATGTACAAATAGAAAATAACGATGAGAATAGAGAGAATTCAGATGACAGTGAGCCAATTAAATTTGGGCCCCAACCGTTAAGTGAGGAGGAGTGGAAGGAAGAAAAAGATAAAAGAAAAAAGAAAGAGGGGAATGTGAAGATGTATGGTGCAATCCCTATGAGTTGGATGAATAAATATGAGTTGACCAAAGGAGTTGAAAACATTATAAATGAGAAAATTTATATTAAAGGAGGAACAAGAAAAAATAACGCACTGATTATTAATTGTGGTTCGTGGAGAGATGCAAAGAAGATAATGGATAAAAAGAAAGAAATGGAAGAAGAAGGATTAAGTATTGAATATGATATGACAGAAAGAGAGAAACAGGTGCAATGGTGGTTGGCAAAAGTGGCAAGTGAAGGAAGAAAAGAAGGAGTTAAAATGAGAGAAAGATATCAAGGTATGGAGAGAGAGGATAATATTATGAGCTGGAATGAAAGAGAAGCAAAACTGGAGTTTTTTCGTAAAAGAGAGAGAAGAGACGATGGAGGGGCAAGTACGAAAGAAAAATGAAGTTAGTGTATTGCTGTGGAATATTGCAGGAGGGAGAAAATTGTTCCAGGATGAGAATAGGAGATATATTGAAGAGAGTGATATAGTGGTAATACAAGAGACTTGGATAGAGAAGGAGAGAGAAACTGGTGACATAAGCAAGCTAAGTAAGAAGTTTAAGTGGTGGGCAAAGGCAGCGTTGAAGGAGAAAAATGGTGGAAAAGTAAAGAGAGGTAGAGCATCGGGTGGGCAGTTGATAGGAGTGAGAAGATGTATGGTGGACAGTGTGAGTAAAGTGAAAGAGTGGGAATACGGAATGCTGTTAGTGCTGAAGGAGGAAGAAGGAGAAGAAATAAAAATAGTGACAGTGTATAACAATGTAGGGGTGGGTAAAGTGTGTGAAAAATTAAAAAAGGTGTTAGAAAATATAAATGAAAATGGAGGTGTAATTTATATAATAGGTGACTGGAATGCGAGAGTGGGGAATGAGTGTGGTTATGAGGAAGAAATAATTTTAAGCGGAATGTATGAAAAAAGAATATCTGAAGATGAAGTGATAAATAGTGAAGGAAGAAAACTAACGGATTTTTGTAAAGAGTATGGTTTATGTATAATGAATGGGAAAATAAAAGGGGATAGGCCGGGAAAATTAACGTTTATCGGGGACAGTATGAAAGGGAAGGGATCAGTGATAGATCTAGTATTAAGTGCGACTGATATAGCAAGTGAGAGGTTATATAGTATTAGTGTAGAGTCAAGGGCCGATTCGGACCATCTGCCAATCAAAATTAATTTTAAGATAGGTAATAAGGATGTAATATATAAAAAGGTTGAAAGGATGAATGAATGTAAGATAGAAAAATATACGTGGAAAAGTGAAAAGTTTGAAAAATACCAAAAAAGTTTTGACCAAAGGTTGAAAGAGAGAAAAAAAGAGGGAGAGTGGGAGTGGGAGGAGTTAATAAATACAGTGAAAGAAGTAGCAGTAAAGTGTGGTATGAAATCAAAAAATAAAGGTGAAGGAAAAGCGTGCGAGTGGTATAATGAAGAGTGTAAAGTAAAAAGAAGGGAAGTACACCAAAGACTTGACACGTTTAGAAAAACAGAATGTATGGACGATAAAAAAACGTACTTAGAATGTAAAAAAGAGTATAAAGTAATGTGTAATAAAATAAAGGATGAATGGAAAGAAAAAAAGTGGAATGAATTGAATGAGAGTAAAGACATGAGTGAATGGTGGAAAGGAGTGAACTATTTTAGAAATAAAAAAAGAATATTAGCAAGTGAGGAAATAGAAAAGGATGAATGGAAAAATTATTTTGAAAAACTGATAGGGGGAGAAGAGGAGGTGCGAGAGATTGAATATAATAGTAGCGAGAGTGAGGAAGATGATGAGAATGAAGTAAGAGAAGAAGAGGCTGTAAGATTGAATGAAAGAGTGACAGAACATATAATGAATGGAGAGATAGGGGAGGAAGAAATGAAAAGAGCATTAAAAAAAATGAAAAAAGGTAAAGCGCCGGGGGAAGACGGGATACAATTAGAATTTTTATATGCAATGACGAGTGAAGGAAGAGAAGAGTTAAGAAAAATTTTCAATAAAATATGGGAGCAAGGGGTAATACCAAAGGAGTGGGAAACGGCTTTGATTTATCCAATTTTTAAGGAGGGGGATATGAATGAGACGAGTAATTACAGGGGAGTATCATTTTTAAATGCGGGGTATAAATTAATGACAAATATAATAACGAGAAGAATGAATGATTGGTTGGAAAAAAGAAAGAAAATAAAAGAAAATCAAGCGGGGTTTAGAAGTGAAAGGGGCACGATGGATCATATTTTTGTTTTAAATTCGATTATTGGAGAAAAATTGAAAAATAGAGGAGGAAAAATAAATATTGCGTTTATAGATTTTAGAAAAGCATTTGACACGGTAGATAGAGACTTATTATTTAAAAAAATAGAAAAATTGGGAATAAAAGGAAAAATGTTAGAGTTTATAAAGGGGATATATAGAGTAACAAAATGTAAAGTAATAGCGGGGAAAGAATTAACAGAAGAGTTTATAGCGTTTAAAGGAGTTAGACAAGGATGTGCAATGAGTGCAATGTTATTTAATATTTTTATAGATGATATGGATAAGATGTGGGAGGAAAGAAATATTGGAGGTACAGTAATAGGAAATAAAAAAATATTTGCACTGAAATATGCAGATGATGTGGCAATATTAGCAGACCATGTGGAAGGGTTAAAAGAAATGCTAAAAAAGCTAGAAAAGTATGTAGATGAAAATAAGCTACAGGTAAATGTGGGAAAAACAAAAATTATGAGGTGCACGAATGGAAGAAAAGAGAAAATAAAATGGAAGTGGAATTTTAAAGGGGATATAATAGAAGAAGTAAACAGTTTCAAATATCTGGGGTGTTGGTTTACAAGCAAGGGGGCTTGGGACAAACAGTCAAAATTTTTAGCTGCAAGGGCGTGGAGGATGGCAAATACGGCATGGGGAGTAATAAAAAGAGCAGGGAGAAACACGATAAGAAAAAGAGTGTATTTGTATGAAACATTAGCAGAAACGGCATTACTGTATGGAGTGGAAGTATGGGGATGGGGAGATAGAATAAATGTAGATAGAGCGAGAGCGAGAATGATAAAAATGGCATTGAACGTAGCAAAAAATACACCTGAGTATGTATGGAGCAAAGAAGCGAGAGTGGAGACATCAAAAAGAAAAAGAACAAGAAGAGCGTTAAAATACATAGGAAAAATAATTGGAATGAATGATGAAAGACTGCCGAAGATATGCTTAAAGGAAGAATGTAGAAATATATTGAATAATAATGAGACGAGATGGGGTAGGGAGTTTAAAGAAATGTTAAAAGAGATGGAATGTATGGAGGCAATAGATATGATAAGGAGTGGAGCAGTATGGGAGGATGTAATGTTATGTATGGAGGATGGTTTTAAAAGGTGGAAATTAAAGGAAGATTTAAAAATAAATGAATGTATAATGGAAAGCTCATATGCAAAATTATATAAATTTGTAGAAACAGGAGAAATAGAAGAAAGATATTGGGGGGAAAAAGAGGCCAAAATAAAAGATAAAGAGTGCTGGGCGAGAATGAGATGTGGAAATATAGGGAGGGCTTTTAAAAAAGGATATATGAAAGGAGGGGAAACACATTGGGACTGTAGACTCTGTGGATATGAGTGGGAAACGCTAGAGCACATATTAGTGTGTACAAGTGTGAGAACAGAATGCAGTGAGAGAATTGGAAAAAGAATGGACGAATTATTTATAGGGGTAACAGACGTAGATATGACGAGAGAAGTGGCCAATATGTTAAGGGAAAAACCAATAGAAGAAGTGTGTGAGTGGGTGAGAGGTTTTGAGAGATTGACAGGGACGGAGAGAGGGGAGTAGATATAAGAGTGAGAATGAAAATAGATTTAAGAAAAGATGTAAAAATATAAATATGTATAGAGAGGAAAAGATATAGATATGTTTAGTATATAAGAAAAGATGTATTTAGTTTTATAAGTAAAAGATGTGTAAAGATTTATGTATGTAAATGAGCACAGAAATAAATACTACTATATCGACATCGATATACTATATACTTATTGAATAACTGAATTATGATAAAATATAAAAAAATGAATTCATTCTATTGTATTTACTAAGGGGTTATTCATCCCTATAGATAAATTGACACTGTGACTATAAAATCTAGTCAAAAAAAATGGTACTCAATCTTATACATTACTGCAATGACTACACAATTTTTAAATTTTTTTATTACTGTAATTTAATTAAAATGATTATGATTATTTATAAAAAATGATAATAATTAAATGAAATATATATATTTTGTTGAGTATTAATTGCGCGTTTATATATATTGTCGTTGTATTTAATAAATTTTTAATAACATAAAATAAAACTGAAATTAAATTGAATTAATTTATAAATACATGTAGATATTAATTATAAATATATTTTATATTTTTTTATAAATTATATAAATATACTTGTATTAAATATATATTTTAGTATTTATCAATAAAAAATTTGTATTTGTATTTTTATTTTTAAATTTTTATATTTTTATATTCAAATATTTATATTAATTTACGTATCAACTACACATTACTATACAAACTACTGTACAAAATACTACATAAAATTACAAATGACTACATAAAATAACAACGATATTTGTAGTCAAAAAAATAAAAAATACAATTACTATATACATAACTATGAGTGACTACATCTTGACTACAAAACAGCATGACTACATCAATAAATAACTCTTTATAACAAATAATATTCCCAATAAAATGATAATTTAATTATAAAATAAAATTACAACTAATTCAGTTAATTTTTTTTATTGTTACAGGAAATCTTTTTGTCATATCAGCAATAATAATTGAACGACATTTGCAGAGTGTAGCAAATTATTTAATTCTATCACTAGCAGTTGCAGATTTGCTTGTTGCATGTCTTGTGATGCCCTTGGGTGAGTACTTTATATATCATAAATATTTTATAATTAATTTAATTATAATTTATAATATTTCATGCATTATGTCATTCATTATTTTTACGTGTAACAGAATATAATATTATTTTATTTTCTAATTTAAATAAATGCACAAATTAAATTGCATATACATCACACAGATAACAAATGTAAGATTGTTAAAATATATTTAAACTAACTTTATTAAATTTATCTCTATTGTTCTTTTTTTTTTTTCTCATTTAAATAACAAAAATAAAATCTTTTTATAACAGTTTGATAAATTTTTTTTATTTTTATTTATTGAATAAAACTTGATATATAATAATAAATGACTTGCAAATTGATATTCTATTTTCAATATATATATTTAGTAATAAATCTAGTTTCAAGTTGCATAGTTGTGAAATTCCATTACCATTTTAAAATTGACTAAAGTTATTGAAACTTGAATAAATCTTTTGAGACTTTAAATTCAAGATCATTAATATAAATTTAATATAAAAATTATTAACAATAGTTATAATTTTATTTAAATTTTATGAAATTATATAATATAAATATGTATTTGTATGAAACTTTTATATACACTTTTTATAGTGTGATACTTTTTGACAGGAGCCGTGTACGTCGTATCCGAAAAATGGAATTTAGGTACAGAACTTTGTGACATATGGACAAGTACGGATGTTCTTTGCTGTACTGCATCTATACTTCATCTTGTTGCCATTGCACTTGACAGGTTAGTAAAAAAAACCATAAAAATTATTATATATTTTTTATAAAAAAAATAATAAAATTAACTTGATGAATTTTAAACTTTTTTCTATTTTTATATTTTTTTTTACTTGTATATAATAAAGAAATATATATCATTTTTATAACAATAAAATATCAAAGAAAATAAAACAAATGACTGTAATAAATTTTTATTATTCATAAAAAAAAATTTTAAATTAATTTTAAATTGTTAAAACAACAACAAAAAAAAACCACAATATCACCATAAAAAATTGCATTAACCTATTAAATAATAATTTTAATAAAAAAAAAATAAAATATATATTATTAAAATAAAAATATACACAGATAGAAATTCAAACAACATTTTCTAAAAAAAAAAAAAACACTGAAAATATTTTACAAATTAATTTTGATTATCAAATAAAAATTACAAACACAAAAAATAGACAATAAAATAAACAAAAATTGATTATAATTTTTAAACAATTATAATTTATTTTCAATTGAAATTTAATCATCTAATTGTATAAAAATACAAAATTTAAATGAAATTATTATTAAAATTTACAAATAAATAAACTTTTTTAATTGAAAAAAAATAATAATTAAATTGTTAATTAATATATCTTGTAGGTCATATTGAGTATTTGATAATAACGTTAATCAAGTCTCCAATGTCTCATACAGAATGAAGATGAGTTATCGAAATTGATTGGTCAACTACATCAACAAGGTTATTTGATAGATCCGTTTGACAGTTACAAACGCTTCAATAATTAGTGAAATTTCGTAACATCAACTATAACAAACACAATATACAATATTACATAGATATCTTGTACATAGATATATTCATCACAATGTAGTTTAGAAATGACGCGGTTTGATGATATATACATATAGATAAAAGGTATTCCTAAGTGTTACAACAAAACCCTTGTAATTTCCCATGAGTATTTGCATCATTTCGCACCAATGCTTATCAAATACCCAGATGTACAATAGTCTCACCATAAATTTCACCCAATATGCAATCAATTGTCATCAACTCAATCATCAATATACATCAACACATTTATACAAACTTTGTATCAATAAATTTATCATACAAAAATATATTTCAAACTTTTATTTTATTATTTTTTTATAATAATTTGTCATTTATAATTTTTTTTTTTTTTTTGACTAATAGATATTTTATACATGAATTTAAATTATATTTTAAATTAACACTGAGTATCAATAAATAATTTGATTTATTTTTTTACGATGTGTTTTGTGAATTGACAGAAAAATTTGAGTTAGAAAAAATAGTAAATGGTATACTTTTAAGAGTAAATTTTTTTTAAAAAACGATTTAATTTTTAAATATTAAATATGTAAAGATTTTTCTGTTGGTATTTTTTTTTATTTAAATAAATTTTTTATCGACAAAAAAAAAAAAACGATTTGTTTTATAGATTAGAACTGACAAAGAAGCAAAAAAAAAAACTCAGTGTTAAATTTCGACTGTCGAATACATTATCGTAAAAATAAATTTAAAAATTTTTAAATAAAAAAAAAAAGACTTTATAAAAAAAGTCTAGTTTTTTTGTTATTTTAAAATAATTTTTTTGTTAAAATCAATTAAAAAATTAGATTTAAAAATTTTTTTACTTCCGAGATATTTTAAGTGTATTTTTTTGTTAACTAGGGAATATCTATGCTTAATTGCAAGTTTGATGAATAAATCTATATTGAAATAGTTTGTGAAATATGCATTAGGACTAATGGTTGCACTTTTAGAAGCCATTTTAAAGGATGATCACATACAAACAATGTTAAAAGTATATATGAGACACATTATTGACTGTTACTAAAAAGCCTCCAGAGAGTAGTTTCTAACTTTGACTTGTTTTTAATTAATATTTAATATAAAATATAAAATTAATCAACGAGAATATTAAAAGTAAAATAATTTATATATTTTTATTAATTTTATATTTTATTTTTATATACAAATTAATTAATAATATTTTTTTTTTAAGTATCAAATTTAAGTACATTTATAATTTATTTTTATCATTTCAATTGTCTTTTGATAATAAAATTAAGTACGTTATTCTGACGTCAATGCAAACTATAAATTCAAACTATATATACTGTAAATCAATATAACTCTTTAGAATTTTTTTTTATTTTTTTTATTTTTTTTGTTTTTAACAAGTCATGATATTTTTCTCGGCTTGTACACAGTAAAAAAAAGTTGGTAATTCGTTTGTAATTGGTAGACTTCAGTCGTTTGTTAAATTTTTGTTTGTTAATTTAACAAAAAAAAATTTGTAAAATCTTTTGACAAATTTTATTTGTTAATTTTACAAACAAAAAATTTGTAAAATGTTTTTACAAACTCCGTTTGTTAATTTTACAAACAAAAAATTTGTAAAATGTTTTTACAAACTCTGTTTGTTAATTTTACAAATTTTTTTTTGTTAATCTAACTCGTTACATAATGTAAAAATAAAACAACAAATTTAATGTAAAAATAAAAAGAATATTTGAAAGATCATTTGATAACACATTTTCCAATGATTATAACTAAAATGGGACCACCAAGAATTTATTGGACCATGAGATACGAAAGTAAAAATGGATTTTTAAAAAGTTTCGTATACAAGTTAAAAAATTTTAAAGACATAGCACATACACTGGCTAATCGTCATCAAAAATGTATGTTACAATTATGGAATAATAGAAAAGTTTATTGTGAAACATTAAATATAAATTCAAATAATTATATTTCTATAGGTAATAGTATTGATAAAACAAAAATTTGTAAAATTAACAAACAGCTGTTTGTAAATTTCATTTTACAAACAAAAATTTGTAAAATTAACAAACAGTTGTTGGTAGACCTTATTTAACAAATAAAATGTTTGTTTAATTAACAAACGTTTTGTTGGTGGACCTAAATTAACAAACTGAATTTGTTAAATTTACCAACTTTTTTTTACTGTGTATATTATACTATTTTCAGCTCTATAAAATCAAGATATTTAAGTAAAATCTCTCAGATTCAACAGGCCATTAAAAAATATATGTTTATTTCAAAATATAAAAATATACTTAAAAATTAATGATTTAAAATTTTTTTTTTTGATTAATTTAATTTATATAGTTTATTAATTATTTACATCAAAAAATTTTTTATAATCAATCAATTGAATTTTTTTTTATTCAATGTCTTTTTCTCATTATCAATTTTTTTATTTTTTTTTTTTTTGTGTCTAGAAAAGTTTGAAATTAATAATAATTCAAACTTTTAATTGTATTTTTATAAAAGTTTTTTAAAAAGATTAAATAAGAAAAAAAAAAAAAATTAAGTCATTCATTGAAATAAATAAATCAAATACGTATTGATTTGTTTTATATTATAATTTTTTTTTTTTTAAAAAACTATACTATTAATTATTAAATATTGAAAAGCTTTTAAAAATTTAATAAAAAATTCTAATTAAGATAAAAAATTTTGTATGTCTGTTCATGTGGGTATTATCTATTGAATATAATTAAAATTAAAATCTTGATAAAATTTTTTCAGTCATCCGTAAATTTAAAAATAATTCAAAGAAATATATGCAATTGAATTAATAATTTAAATAATAATAAATATAAAATAAATATATAGATTTGATTTAAAAATTGTATTTTTATTAGATGATATTTTTGATGATAAAAAAAAAGAAAAAATAAATTACCAAAAGCAATTATCATTGTTAAAATCATCGTTGATATAAATATTAAATTTACTAAAATTTTCAAGCTAATATTTTTACATTTACAAATTTTATTTTATAACAAAAAATACTAATTAAAAAATAACATAAATATATTTTTTTAATTTAAATTTTAAAATACAAAAATTTTTAAATTTTAATAAAATATTTCAATAATAAATTTTAATAAACAAATGAATATAAAAAATAATTCTAAAAAAAAAAAATTTCATTTCATTGTTAATATTTGTAATAATAAAAATATATTAATCTAAAAATAAAAAAATTTATATACACAAAGTATTAAATCAAAAAAATTACCATCACTGTTTGAATTTAAATTTTTTTTTTTTCTTTTGTAAATAAAATCAGACATTCAGTACTTTTATTGGCGAATTTGCTTTAATATATTTTTTTTCATCTTTTTCATTTCGATGAGATTGTGAAATAAACAACACCCAAAGGTAATAAAAATACAAAAATAAATAAAATAAAAAATACAAAAAAATTTGCATAAGAAAATGGAAAAATATATTTTTTATTTTAAAAAAAAATAGAGATAGGGTAATGTAGAAAAACCTAACAAATAAATCTAAAATCTTTTGTTAAAAATTTTTTATTACTATGAGTATAATCATCCCTTATTTAATAAAAAATTTATATTATTTTATTTTTAATTTTCATTCATTCATATTATTTTTAACTTAATTACAAAACAAATATTTATTTTATATAATTATAATATATACTTTTAACATAAATCACAAAAATATTTACTTCATAAAAAAAAAATACACATATGCATACACAAAAGACTCATAAATTTTCCAATTTAAATAGTTAAATAATTGAGTTATTAATGCACCCACAAATTCATAAATTCTTTTAAATAAATAAATAAAAAAAATTTAAAATATAAATCATAATTTTTATACAATACTAGAAAATAAATCAAACAAAAATTTAAATTAACCTATAAATTCATAAACATTTTAAAGTCTAAAATATTTTAAATAATAAATTAAACTTTAACTTTAGTTAATTTTTTACTGTTTCAAATATCAAAGAGAAATTGAAACAAAAAGAACCAACTTTTATGATCTTATAGCTTTTTTATTTCAACAATATTTTTATATTAATTTGTTGTTTTAATTTATCAATTTTTAATAATAATCATCTGATTGATTGATCACACACAAAACACTGAGAATTTCTAAAATCAAACTAAATATTATATATATATAAAATAATTACTGTTAAGCCTTTTTGTATATAATTAAATAATATATGCATAGTAAAATAGAACAACACATTATTCACTTATTTAATATCCCATTTTCATATATGTACCACAAGTTTCAGGAAGTACGTAACACTGAAGCTGTGTTACATACTAAAATGACAGGAAAATTTACTCATAATCTCATTAAATTCCAAAGGATATACAAAATTTATTTAAACATAAATATATATATATATAAATTTATATATTAATATACACATATTTAAAAATAACTATATAATATTCTGTATTTTATCTACATGTCGACCTTTTAACATCCCAAACAGACAGCTACCAACGATTTCATGATGCACTAACATGAACAATGTCGTTGTCGAACGTGGTTTGATAAAGTATAATTAAATTATTATTATGCACAAATATTAAAGCCATTTCTGCCACACATAATTAATATTTTGTGTTCATATATATTTATCACATCTTGCAGGTAACACTGTTCAATGAGCTTGCATTTATATCATTGTGGTTAACTCATGAAATTTTGCATCAAATCATTATAAATATAGGTATATTTATACAGATAGCAAATAGATAAAATTAAAATTGATATTTTTTTATTTTTACGATTTATAAATTTTAATAAACAAAAGTTTTAAAAATTAAATATGTCAAAATGTCAGTATTTATTTTTAGTTGAAAATTTGTATTTTAGTCAAAATTTTTTATAGAATTATATATTGGAAATTTTTAGAAAAAAATATATTGATTTATTGGAAATTAATGACATTGATAAATTAGTAATTAACAAAAAATTGTAACGTAATTAGTTGTTGAAAAAAAATTGAGGGAAACTATGAAGTTTTTTGATTGTATAATAATGATTTATTATTTTTAGTATATTGTTGTTATAAATATTATAAAATACTATGAAAACAATAGATATTGAAAATTTTATTTAAATTAATTTGTTATAAATATACAAATGAAAATAAATTATTGATATAATGTAAAAATATAATTACAAAAAATAAATATAAAATAATGATTTATTTATTTTAATTTATTAACTTTTTGTATATTATTCATATTTTTAGATGATTTTATTATAAAGACATGAGAATGATTAATATATGTGAGCATTAAATCATATTTAATATATTGCCTCGTTTTTGGAAAATTATAGACTCTTGTATGTATGAGTAAAATGTCATCTCCATTGTGAAATTGATTTTGATTATCATGCTTAAATCATGCATATTGTAAGCAACTTCCGTTAAGTTATCGCCTGAATTGGCTCTTGACGCGAAATGTTCACAGGAGGTAAATTTTCTTTGTCGTAAAATTTATATTCAAACTCAAGTAGAATTATTATAGTATGAATATTACAATACCGCATGAATTATGAGTTGATAAATAATATTTTTGATTTTGACTTACAAAAAAATTATATAAAATAATATTATTAAATATCACTAAAAAATAATGAGTATACTCAAATTTATATGCACAAAAATTAATTGGCAGTGCTAAAAATATTGGAGTACTATGTACTTGATTGTATATATATATTATAAAATAAGTCAAATAATTTTTAATTGAATAGACAATTAGTTGTCATGGTTTGCAAATGTAGATGTGAAAAAAAAAATATGGCAAAACACTGTCAGCTTCATTTATGACTGATAATGCCAAACTCAAAGTATCACATTAAATTAACTTTGATGTTAAAAAATATTTCATTTAATAAATTTAATAATTTAATTATAAATTTTTTATAATAATCATTTAATTATAATTTTTTTTCATTTTATAATTTTTTCAATTTATAATTTTTTAATCTCATATTATTTCAATTGTCAAGTTCCTTGTTGATAAATAAATACAACAATTGGATAAACATTTTTAAATTTACATAATATGTGTAATGTTTTATGAATGATTGTTTCAGTTTTAAAAAAATAACAAGACTAACAAGTCAATCACTTGATAAAAAATTTCGTTGTATTTAATAATATATTTGAATACATTTTTTAGTGATGCTGTCACTTTATCTTAACATGAATAATCTCTCAAAAAAAAAATGTTTTAATATCATAATGATTCAGGTTTTGTTCAAATTGACGTACAAAAATAAATTCAATTTATTATAAAACACTGCATTATTATTTTTTCTAAAAAAAAAAACCTCACAATGCACTAATGCTTATTTTTTTTTAATCCAACAATGTCATTTATTCCAATTATTTGTAAAAATATTTACCACAAATTTATATTATTATTGGTCTGTTATTTTTCATACCTTATTCGTTATATTTTTATTTGTTTAATCTCATTATTTCTGGATAAAATAGTATTTTTTATTTTTTTTCTCTATCTCAGTGTATATAAATATTTATGTGGATTAATAACTTTCATTTTATTTTTTTTATTTTTATATACAATATACGAATAAAAATCAGAAATTGCTTTTTATATATGTATATACCACGTATTACAAATTTTTTTTTCGTTTAATATTTGTTTGTTTTATTTTATTTATCTCTAGCTAAAGAATCAAAAATAAATAAACAAAACTTCTATATACACATACATATATATATAATTTAACCTTTTGAACTAGATTAAAAAGATAATTTTTAAATGTAAAAAAAATAAAATTACTAAAGTTTTATTTATTTTATTTACAAATATTTTATAATATGTAGCAAAAAATTTTGCAATCACCGCTCAATTAGAGTAAATTGCATCGCAATTTTATAACTCTTTCGATTAAATTTATAAAAAAAATATAGTAAACATGTATAAAAAATAATATCCTATACATAAAAATATAATTGAATATAAATGTCTTGACACTGATATGAATACAAGATATTCCATAGGAAAAAAATAAATGCCAATTGGTAAACCTTAGAAAAGGACTGAAGCAATAAATTCGTAGTCATTGTTCAACATGACATGAATAAAAAAAAATATATATATATTCATACAATTTATCCATTCTTGTAATATTTCAAAAAAAAATAAAAATAATTTGATAAAATTTGTATAAGATACGAAAGATTTACTGTTTATATTTACACAATGATAAGAAAAAAAATTTATACAATTCAAAAAACCATAAATAGTAAATAAATAAATATCAATTATTTTTTTTATTTTTTTAAATATATAATTTATTGAAAAAACATGAAAGTTTTAAATAAATATTATCACATAGGATAATATAATAAAAAATCAATTGTACAAAAAACATTTTTGTATAAAAAAAAAAATCAAATCAGTTTAGCAATTTTTTTTTTATACTCAAAGTATTATATAAAATTTTGCTTGGTATTATCTAACTTTAAACATCTGTATGCATTTTTTTAAAAAACACATCAAAATATATATACATACATTTATAAATTTGCTTGAGTAAATTCTAAATATATTTTCACCTTCAACCAAGCAAAAAGTATCATTCAATATACAAATCGAATTTTGTGCTCAAGACATTCAAAACGATACACTTGAGAAAAATAATAAAATCAATAAAACGAAACAATTTTGTGTCTAAAAAATGCATTTATTTTATTAAAAAATAAAACTAAATAAAATTAAATTAACAAAAAAAAAAAAAAAAAGTAAATTTAAAACTTTACTAAAAGTCAAATGATTTTATAGTATTCAAATTAATCCTCAAAGTTTTTAAATAAAAAAAATAAAATGACAAAATTATATGAATAATAAAATCATTAGTAATTAAATATTGAAATAAAATTAAATTTTACTAAAGTCAAAATATCTTGTCTTGAATTTCTTAATTGAATTCTATTAAATTTTCAAAATCTTTGATGCAAATTATTATTAGAATTAGAAATACACTGAAGATATATCCATGAGTAAACACAAATAAAATGTACAAATACATGTATTTATCTGAAGATAAATTTTGAATATGTTCAAGTGATATTTATATATGTGTATAATCAAGTGCACAACATTGAAATTGGTTGAGTAATATTATATATGTATAAATGATTTGATATTTCAGGTACTGGGCCGTCACTAACATTGACTACATGAATCAAAGAACAGCAAAGAGGATTGGACTGATGATTGCTGTAGTCTGGATGGTTTCAATAGCTGGTAAAATATATATATCAAAATTTTTATGTTAACATATTTTTATTCATGCTAATTATCATATTTTTTTATCAAAAATTATATTTACATTATTTTAAATTTTTTTTATATTTAATTTACTTTTTAAGTAATCAAGTTTTTCTCTAGTTTTTCAAGTTTTTCAAGTCTTGAATTTTATTTTTTATTGTTTTTTGGAATACAAGGGTTTAAATACTGAAAATTTTTGAAAATAATAATTATAAAAATTAACTAAAAATTTATGTCATTGATTTTTTTTTTTTGATTAAAATTTATTTTTAATTATTTTAATAATCAAATGGTATTTTTTTTTTAAACATTAGTACTTTTTATTTTAATATTAAAAAAAAAACTATTTTGTAATGAATTTTTTTACGTGAAAACTAAAAATTCGTGTGAAACGTCAGGATGTTTAAAAAAAAAAAAATTAATCCGTTTTTACGATTAAAATAATACAGATTCTGTAAAAAATAGTAACTTTTTTTTTTTTGTAACGAAAAAGATGATAAAATAGTATAATTATATAATTTATATTTTTATACTGTCAGATTGTCTGACTATTCACTTTTTATACTACTTGAATGTTTATGAATTCATTTTTATTGTAAAAATTTTATTAAAAAATTTTAATTTTTCATCAATTTTATACATCTTTTTTATACTTTATCCTCTTTTTTTTTATTATTACTCTTTTATATATTTGATTTTTCAAGTATAAATATGAAATACAGGAAAATAATGAAAATAAAAATGAAATTTTTTTTTTACAAAAAAAAACACTTATACAGTTGCTTTTGTAATCACTTTGGGTATATTATTCATGGCTATATAATAATATGTCATTTTGAATTATTTCTTTTTTTTTTTTTTTAGTTTGTATTGCACCATTGTTGGGCTGGAAAGATGAATCATGGGAAAAACGTGTCATTATTGATAAAAATTGTCTCGTCAGTCAGGATATTGGATATCAAGTGAGTAATATTCATTCAAATAAAAATAAAAATAACTTTAAATTATTATTAATTGTTTTGTAATTTTTTAAAAATATTTTCATCAATTAAATTTGTATATAAATTCGTAGTAAATCATTAGCAATTGCAAACTTTTAAAGTGATTAAAAGTTTTAAATTTAATTAAAAATTTTTTTCTTTCAGATATTTGCAACAGTATCATCATTTTATCTACCATTATTAGTAATATTAATTCTCTATTGGAGGATATTTCAAACAGCTAGAAAACGTATTAGAAAAAGACCTGGACAAAATGTTTCAAAAGGTAAAATTTTTTTAATTTTAATAAAAATACCAAAATAGATAAATATTTTTTTACAATGTTAATTAAAAATTTAAAATATAAAAAATAATTTTAAATAAATATATATATTTTCTATTTTATGTTTAATATTTTATTAAGGACCAACAAAAACAATGGATGGACCTTCAAGACCTTTAGAAGCAGGTCATGCAGTTGGTGATGCATTGGCAAGAGCCCAAATGTCCGGTGGTATTGCAGCAGTAGTTGTAGCTGTCGTTGGTCAACCTCTACCAACAATTTCCGGTAAAATATTAAAATATATATACAAAATTATAATAAAACTATATATATATACTCAAAATAACAATGTATAACCAACCAACTAAATAAAACTTTTTTATAAATATTTTATTAAATTATAGTACTATAAAATGTATGTTTTTCTCGATGCATGCTCATGTTAATAAACTTTCTACTTTTTCAATGTAATATTTATTTTTTTAAAAAATGTAGCTGAAATAAATATAAATAATAATAAATGGAAAATAAGGGAAAAACATACGACAGCTTGAAAAATATATATATATAAAAAGTAAAATGTGAGTTTGTAACTAAAAATGGTTTACATTTTCGTCAGCTGTGTGCAAGTATAAATATATTTTGAATTTGTTTGAAATATATTTTTGTATGTGTATTGTATACCAAAAGCCTGACAAATTCAGACGGAATACCAGATGATATCGAATTGATGTCCATTTCATTTGAATTAATTTTATTTTATTTTTTATTCTATGACATTGATGCAATGTCATTGGAAAAACAAAATCCGACAGACTAATAAGTTTTTTACATATACCAATTATTCTTTTTAAACATACAACATTTTCATGAATACTAATTATTTTTCAGTATAATTGATAGGAGTTTGTTTTAATAATTTATTTTATATTTCAATTCAAATTTATATTTATTCGAGGGGTTATTTATTATGTTAGTGTAGTCATGGTGTCACTTTATTTTTTTGTCAAAATGTAGTAGCTTGTAGTAAAATTGTAGTCACTCATAGTTATGTATATAGTAATTGTATTTTTTATTTTTTTGACTACAAATATCGTTGTTATTTTATCTAGTCATTTGTAATTTTATGTAGTATTTTGTACAGTAGTTTGTATAGTAATGTGTAGTTGATACGTAAATTAATATAAATATTTCAATATAAAAATATTAAAATTTAAAAATAAAAATACAAATACAAATTTTTTATTGATAAATACTAAAATATATATTTAATACAAGTATATTTATATAATTTATAAAAAAATATAAAATATATTTATAATTAATATCTACATGTATTTATAAATTAATTCAATTTAATTTCAGTTTTATTTTATGTTATTAAAAATTTATTAAATACAACGATATAATATATAAACGCGCAATTAATACTCAACAAAATATATATATATTTCATTTAATTATTATAAGTTTTTATAAATAATCATAATCATTTTAATTAAATTACAGTAATAAGAAAATTTTAAAAATGTGTAGTCATTTGATTCGAAATAAATTTAGTAAAGTGTATTTATAAATTAATATTAATCAAAAAATAGCAGTAAATTATTTCTGCTGAAGATATAATGTTTTTTTCAAATCTTGACATAAAAAATTAATGATTGACCTAGTAGTATTATTCAACAGGTATTTCGACAATTTCTTTACAAAAACATTATATACTAGTATAATATATTTTAGCTAAAAACCAAGACAACTCTTTATTTTGTATATATTACAAAAAAATAATAAATATAATAATATACAAATATTTATGATGTAATTTTATATAGAAACAACAACAACGGCATTTACAACTGTAAGCTCAACAAATACATCACCAGAAAAAACATCATATCATAATGGTTTGGAACCAGATCCACCAACAATGGATGCATCACCAAAACCCGTTATATCACGTAAAAAAAAAATTGCTGCTGATTCAAAAAAAGAAAGAAAAGCAGCTAAAACATTAGCAATAATAACTGGTTAATTTAAATATATATTAATTTTGATAAATAAATTTTTTTTTTTTCTTTTTAATAAAGTATATAAATATTATTTATATTTTTTTTTTTTTTTTTTTTTATTTACAGGTAGTTTCATTGCTTGTTGGCTGCCATTTTTTATTATTGCAATACTTTTACCAATTTGTGAAAAATGTGAAATTCCAGAATATCTTATTGCCTTTTTTCAATGGCTTGGGTAAGTTTTTTTTTTATAAAATATAAATAATAAAAAAAAAAAAACAATTTTTTAAGATTAAAAATTAAATGTAAATATATAAATTTAAAAATATTAATTTTAAAAAACATTTTTACATGTAAATTTAATTATTTTTATATATAAAAATTTTCATTTACTTTGAATGTTAAATTAATCCT